>JABTXL010006448.1:99810-127081 GCA_025134845.1 Neodon shergylaensis
ATAAATAAATAAATAAATAAATAAATAAATAAATAAATAAATAAATATTTAAAAAAATAAACAGCCATGAATGTACTTTCAAAAAAAAAAAAGCGGGTCTGACCTACTCAAGAGACAGGGCAGCCTCTTTTGAAGACATTGGGCTGGAGCTAAGCTATGAAAAAGGGGAGGAGTCAGGCCCAGAGGAGACTAGGTGAGTCCTGGAGGTGATGGTCTAGGGGGAGTACTCAGGGATCAATAAAGTATATTTCGATGACAGCAACAGAAGGACAAGGGGCCCCGCACCTAGTTTTTGGCCGGCCTCTCTGCCTGTGTTTGAGGGAGTTTGTCATGGCTGGAAGAATGTAGCAAATTTCAGCCTTCCAAGTCCCACCTGGGAATGATTTTGCCTGGGTGCAGAACTAAAATAGACGGGCTCCTCCCCATTCCCAGCAGTCCCTGTAGCACTCCCTCCCTCCTCCTCCATTGTTACTTGCAGAGCTGGCCCTCTCTAGGTCTCTAGTACTTTCCGCAGCGCTGATGCATGCGTGTGCACACACATGCGCCAGCCTGGCAAGTCACAAGCAGCAGCCGCACGGGCTGCCAGTGCCAAGTGGACCCCCCTCCCAGTGGGGCAGGGGTGAGACTCTCGGCAGAGGAGGTGCGGCCCCAGCCTCTGCCTATAATATAGTGGGGGCCACCTCTGCCCAGCCACCACTAGCGTGGCAGAGTATTATTGGCCCTTGTTACTTACTCTGCCTCAACCCATCCCACACTTCTCTGCCCCATCAAAACACAATATAAGTCCCTATGTGATACCATTAAATGAGTTCTTGCTCCACAAAACTCTTGTGTAGAAAATACACCATGTCCAAGGCAATTTATGGAATAAAGCATTATATTGAGATTACGTTTCTAGAAAGGAATTGATGGCCTAGTAAACAAAGAAGAAAAAGCTGAGTATCCAACCTCAAGAAGGAGGTAAAGTACATACCAGTATGATTCCAGGCTTTCGAAGACTCAAAGCCCATGCACTTGAGCACACCCTTTGCAAAAATCCACAACACCACTCATTCTTTATTATTAATTACTTATTAAAGATTTCTGCCTCCTCCCTGCCACCACCTCCCATTTCCCTCCCCCTCCCCCGGTCAAGTCCCCCTCCCTCATCAGCCCAAAGAGCAATCAGGGTTCCCTGCCCTGTGGGGAGTCCAAGGACCTCCCACTTCCTTCCAGGTTTAGTAAGGTGAACATCCAAACAGCCTAGGCTCCCACAAAGCCAGTATGTGCAGTAGGATCAAAACCCAGTGCCATTGTTCTTGACTTCTCAGCAGTCCTCATTGTCAGGACTTCTCTAGGATCACTAATTATAGGCTCAATGTCCTTTATTTATGGCTAGAAACCAAATATGAGTGAGAACATCCCATGTTCCTCTTTTTGGGTCTGGCTTACCTCACTCAGGATAGTGTTTTCTATTTCCGTCCATTTGTATGCAAAATTCAAGAAGTCATTGTTTTTTTACTGCTGTGTAGTATTCTAATATGTATATATTCCATACTTTCTTCATCCATTCTTCCATTGAAGGGCATCTAGGTTGTTTCCAGGTTCTGGCTATTACAAACAATGCTGCTATGAACATAGTTGAGCAAATACTTTTGTTGTATGATAGGGCATCTCTTGGGTATATTCCCAAGAGTGGTATTGCTGGGTCCAGGGGTAGGTTGATCCCGAATTTCCTGAGAAACCGCCACACTGCTTTCCAAAGTGGTTGCACAAGTTTGCATTCCCACCAGCAATGGATGAGTGTACCCCTTTCTCCAGCAAAGGCTATCATTGGTGTTTTTGATTTTAGCCATTCTGACAGGTGTAAGATGGTATCTTAAAGTTGTCTTGATTTGCATTTCCCTGATTGCTAAGGAAGTTGAGCATGATCTTAAGTGTCTTTTGGCCATTTGAACTTCTTCTGTTGAGAATTCTCTGTTCAGCTCAGTGCCCCATTTTATAATTGGGTTGATTAGCCTTTTATGGTCTAGTTTCTTGAGTTCTTTATATATTTTGGAGATCAGACCTTTGTCAGTTGCGGGGTTGGTGAAGATCTTCTCCCAGTCAGTGGGTTGACTTTTTGTCTTAGTGACAGTGTCTTTTGCTTTATAGAAGCTTCTCAGTCTCAGGAGGTCCCATTTATTCAATGAGGCCCTTAGTGTCTGTGCTGCTGGGGTTATACGTAGGAAGTGGTCTCCTGTGCCCATGTGCTGTAGAGTACTTCCCACTTTCTCTTCTATCAGGTTCAGTGTGTTCGGACTGATATTGAGGTCTTTAATCCATTTGGACTTGAGTTTTGTGCATGGTGATAGATATGGATCTATTTTCATTCTTCTACAGATTGACATCCAGTTTTGCCAGCACCATTTGTTGAAGATGCTCAACACCACTCATTCTTAAAAAATTCTATCAACTAGGGAAACAATTATTTGAAAATATGGGGCTATGTTTGCCATTCTCATCTTACCAACAGGTTTCTCCATCTCTTAGACAATGACAACTACATTTTATCTGACCACATGCTACCTTATGATTAAAGGAGACTTTTTCTTTCAACCTGCAATGGCACAGGAGCAACATTCTTTGTTTCCAATGAATGAATCTAAGCATAATAACAATTGATCAGACAAAATCCAGGCTGAAATCAGGAAGGAAAATCATCAAATCTTGAAGCACCTTCTTAAGGGGGACCCACTCAAGGCCCCAGGATAGATTATGTGAAGTAATCAGCTAACATTTGACAAAATGGAAGAATAATGACAAGATTGTTTCTTGTCTTCCCATTGGACAGAAAAGAAAGTGAGATATTTCTTTAATATGAGTTATGGTTTCTTCTGTGGGTTTTTTAAATTTTGTTTTTCAAGACAGGTTTACATAGTGTAAAAATATTGACTATCCTGAAACTCACTTTGTAGATTAAACTGGTCTTTAAATCACAGAGATCTTCCTGCCTCTGCCTCCCAAGTACTGGGAACAAACGTGTGTAAAACCACCTTCCAAACCAGTTGTTTTTCTTGAGTTGCCTGTTTTAATATCTGCCATCACCTTATTAGAGGAGCAGTAGGTGACAACTAAAGTTAGACCACCAGAAAGAGAATTTCTGATGGGACAATCTTTTATAAGAAAGGTTCCTAGATGAGGGATCCCAGGTCTTTTTCCTTTTTTGTGTCTTTACATGTTTGCTGCTGCTATCTTTCTTTGGTATCTGGCTTGGTGTGACTGGGTGTAAGGAGATCACCACTGCCTGTAATATAGTGTGTTTTGCTCATGGAAACATCCCATTCTATTGGAATTACTACCTGTGGATTACCATGAAGATAATTTCTTCTTTTGTTGTACTGTCTAATTGAAAATAATGTTAGTTTAAATAGTTTTGATGAAAAAAAATATAAATAAGTGTCACACAGCTAGAACACATTAGTTTCTATTGAGGACATGTATAGACTGTGACACAGGGACATAATTAAGAAAAACAATTGAGTCCCAGTTAGCCCAACTAGTTTAAATTCTTTTAACTTTAATATTGGTAGATTTTTCACATGTTTCAACATAGCTAAAACAAAGCTATAAAAATAATTTAAACTTAAGACTATGCTGTTTTCTCAAAGATTTTTGAGGTGAAAGTCTCAAGACAATCTAAAGCTTTAAAAAGGCACAGAGTTGAGGGAGGAACTCTTTAAGGTCAGGGAGCAAGTACAAAGTAGCCCAATTATTATTAGCTGATCTGCCTTTCTTGTTAGGACTGGTTGATTACCAAAGGTGATGATTAATTCCAATACCAATTTTACCCTAAATCTCCTGATATAAAATAATCTACTGATGAATGGGTATGCACCCTAAAGATTTAAATAATGCAATAACAACAATTTAGAAAGAAAGATTTAAATTAGTGCTAAAAGATTTTTCATATATAAAAGTTTAGATTAGTTATTATTATTATTATTATTATTATTATTATTATTATTATTATTATTATTATGAGACAGGGTTTCTCTGTAGCTTTGGAACAGAGCTCTTGTAGATCTAGCTCTTCTAGATCAGTATAGGGCCCAAGGGTCTACCCCTGTTTCTGGGTTTCATCTTGAGGACAGTTTCTGGCCAACCAGCTAAACATTCTGTTTGCTCCTGTGCTCCTTCTGCCTCACCTGTTGGTTAGCTATAGGGCCATTTTTTACACTACCTTGGGCCTGGTATTTTCCCACCTGCCTGAGGGATATCTCATTGTGCAGCAGCCAGGTATTTAAGGTTTTTTTCTAAGTTTGAATAAATGGCATTCGGCTAATCTCCTTATTAAATGATCCAGGTCTCTGCGTGTTCTTTAATTCCAGGCCTTTGCCCGGCTCACTAATGTTACAGTGGAGTGTGAAGTAGAATCCTTTATTACACTCAACTAAAGGGAAGAAATGGAGGTTGCATAGATTTAGAAGCTTCTGTAAAACCTGTTGCTTTGCTGTGTGCCACTTCATAGGATGTAGCAGATTTAATTTTATATCTTTTTTCATCCTGAAATACTTGGTTCAAATCTAGGACATTACACACGTTAGGTAAGTAATCTATCTCTGAATTACATGTGAGGCCCATAGACCCATTCATCTGCTACAGCTATTAAGGGAAAGGTGTCATCAAGACAGTGACTTTTCAATTTGGTCACCATTAGGTCCCTATTTCTGAAAACAAAATGATGGCCTGGTCTATCACAATACCCCAATCCTCTGTACCAAATTCTGTCTTACTGTTTCTGTTGCTGTGAACAGACAGATGACCATTGTCAAATTTATAATGGAAAACATTTAACTGGGCTAATTAGCAGTTCAGAGGTTTAGGGTATTATCAGGATGGTGAGATACAATGGCCATATGCAGGCAGATATGTTGCTGGGGAAGGAGCTGAGAGTTCTACATCTTGATAAGAAGGTGGCATAAAAAACTGTTTGTCACACTTAACATAGCTTTAGCAATGGAGTCCTTAAAGCCCCCCTTTACAGTGACACACATCTTTCATCATGGCCACACCTACCTCAAAAATGCTACACCTTCTATTAAAGTCACACCCAAGGGGTGCCATTTTCTATCAAATTACCATAATGACCAATTAATATTTGAGGAATTCACAGACCATTATCAGAACAAGCAGATAAATACAACAAAGTCACAAAGGAAAGGCCAACACACATCACATGAAAGGAACTATCCACACAAGTGCACAGCAGCCATGCACAGAAAGAAGTCCAGATAAGAGTATCAACTTGAAGCCATATCAGCAGGAAAATAAGCAGATCCAGCCATCTAAGATGTTATGGATCCTGTTACTGCTCTGTCCCCTGTTCTCCACATTCTATGTAATATTCCCTGCAGAAATACTGAATGAAATGTAAAAAATTAATAGGACATATGGCAGAAATTATAACATGTAACTAAAAAGTCAAGGAAAGTCAATTAATGTAGAAATGGTAGATTCGTGGGCTAAAAGACCTTCATTTTTCAATTGTTGACAAAGGAATTCATCTGCACATCCCATTCAGTTACCATCAACAGCAGTAAAAATGCTTATGTCAATGTCCCTATGCAGGTTTTATATACCCTGAAAGCAATAGAGATTTGTGGTAGAGAGACAGCTGTCACTTTGCTGCCTGCTGAGAAAGTGAAGGGACCTAATATGGAAACCCACCATGCATATTTTTGGAAAATGGCAAGGCTGCCTGTATCTGTTACCGTATATGCTGGAAGTCCACTTTTTTATTCATCTTGATACAAGGAACGGTCAGTTGGGAAGAGAGAACTGTAGTTGACCAATTACCTCCATCGGAGTAGCCTGAAGGCAAGGAGGTAGAGAATTTTCTTATTCAATCTTTCATTTTTCTTGGACAGCCCACTATGGGTACTGCCACCCCTGCAGTGATTATTTTAGATGGTATAAGAAAGTGAGCAGGGCAAGCCATAAACAGTAAGTCTGTCAGCTATAGTTGGTTATTATTTTAAGGTTTGTTACATTTTTATGTGGTGGAATGTTTGTTTTAATGATGGAAAAATTTAGTGTTTCATTTGTTTATGTTGCATTTGTTTAAGTCTGTGAACCTGTGATTCTTTGCCTGTCTAAAATACCTGAAGGTCTAAATAAGAGCTGAATGGTAAATAGCAAGACAGGACAAAGAACAGATGGGGATAGAAGGAGAGAGAATAAACATAAAGATAAATCTTGGAGTAGAGGAGGAAGGAGCAAGATAGAACAAGGAGAGAAAGATATCAGGGACCAGTCACCTAGCTACCCAGTAAAACATGGAGAAAGAGTGAAAGTAAGATTTACAGAAGAAAAAGATCAAAACCCAGAGCCAAAAGATAGTTGGGATAATTTAATTTAAGAAAACTGCAAGAAACAAGCCAAGATAAGTCTAGATATTTATAAGAGTAGATCTCTCTGTGTGCGATTTATTTTAGAGCTCAGTGGTTGAACTGACATTTAATTTGCTTTCTAATAAGTAAAGTTTGCCTTAAGATCAGAGAGTAAAATTTCCCAACTGATAAATCTTACAGACCAGGCAATGGTAACCCACTATTCCAGGAGAACTAGAACAAATTCTGGGTGTGGACAGGGGAGAACAAGAAATAGAGAACAATGGAGACATGCTGAGGAAAAACCATATGAGAGAGGAGTCATTTCTTTACCCTTAGAAATTTCCTTCATCAGCTGTAAGACCTCAGTTGGACCCTGAAGAGTGCTGAGGAGCTGATTCCCTGAAAGACCCTGTTTACTTTACTTACCATAATCAGTAATTTTTTCATAATTTTGCCTTCAGAAAGTGATTGCCTTCCCTGAGTGAGGGAACCCATATTCAGAAAGAAAAGCACATCATGTGTTTACTCATTAGTGGATACTAAATGTAAAGCGAAGGATAACCAGACTACAATCCATATATCCAGAGAAGCTAGAAAACAAGGAGGATCTTCAGAGTGATGCATAAATTGCCCTTGGAAGAGGAATCAAATGAGATCTCCTGGGTAATCTGGGCATGGGCAAGGTAGTGAGGAGAAGATAGGGGATGAGAACATGATGGAAAAGGATGGTCAAGTTGGGGAGGAATGGAGTGGGAGAGCAATGAAAGAGTTATCTTCATAGAGGGAGCCATTGTGAGTTTATGGAGAAATCTGGGGCTAGAGAAATTCCCAGCAATTCACAAAGTTTACCCCACGCCCATTTCTAAGAATCTTTTTTTTTTTTTTTTTTGGTTTTTCGAGACAGGGTTTCTCTGTGGTTTTGGAGCCTGTCCTGGAACTAGCTCTTTTAGACCAGGCTGGTCTCGAACTCACAGAGATCCGCCTACCTCTGCCTCCCGAGTGCTGGGATTAAAGGCGTGCGCCACCACCGCCCGGCCATTTCTAAGAATCTTAAAATGGTGGAGAGAGTGCCTGATCTGCCCTTACCCTGTAACCAAACTGGTGACGACCCTGTTATCACACACCCATCATCCTGTAACTGATAGGAGCAAATGCAGAGATCCACAGCCAAGCACCAGACAGAGCTCTGGGAGTCCAGTCAAAGAGAGGCAGGAAAGATTATATGAACAAGAGGGTGAGGTTGTTAAGATCACGATGGGCAAATTCATGGAGACAGCTGATCTAAGTTAATGGGAACTCGTGGACTCCAGACCAACAGCTGGGGAGCCTGAATGGGACTAAACCAGACCCTCTGCGTGTGCCAACAGATGTGTGCCCCGGTCTGTTTGAAGGGTCCCTGGCAGTGGGACCAGGATGTATCCCAGGTGTATCAGCTGGCTCCATGGAAACCATTCCCTATGGTAGGATGCCTTACTCAGCCTTGACATAGGGAGAGGGGCTTGTTAAAGTGCCAGGCTTTGTTGCACCTACTTAAAGTGCCAGGCTTTGTTGCATCTCCAAAGGAGGCCTCACCCTTTAGGAGCAGTGGATGTGAGGTGAGTTGGAGGGAAGAAGGGTAGAAGCAGGATGAGGAGAGAAAAAACGAACTGTGTTGGTATGTCAAATGAAAAAAAAATTTTCAAGTAAGAAATTTTTGGAAACTAAAAAGAGTAGAAAAGACAAAAGCAAACTATTAATTACAATTAAAAGCATGATTTTTATTTAGTTTGACTAATTTGAAACAGTGATAAAAAGGTAAGGTAACAAGGGTACCCTAGGTTACAGGTTTAGATAGAAAGTAAATAGATACAAATCTAAGTAATTTAATGAAGCCATATAATGATTATTCCCATCTGCAAATCTCTCCCCCATTCTTTCCTCCTGTCTCCCCTGCAATGAGGTCAGATAAAGAGTAAATATTTCTTCAGTCGGGAAATTCTCACTGTGATGACTCGGTCTTTTCCCAGAATGAGATTTCTAGGCAAATTTGAATTTCATGAGGTCCACAGTTTTACTAGTTGTTGCCCATAAAGAGAGATTTGTCTCTTCAGAATTTTCTTAGTCCTCGGAGGCAAGCACATTATAGGGACTGAAATGATCAGGTCTTTGGAACTTTATCATCCAAGTGGGGACCTGAAAGTATCAGTCTGTAGGAAACTGCCAATGATAGCTAAATATAGTTGTCAAAAAAAGTAGACGATCTGAAAGGGGTGAACCACCACAGCTGAGAGGATTCAGAGAGAACAGTAGAGTGAACTTGTCCTCAGGTACACCACAAGCATTGATTGCCCTCTGGCCATTTGATCTGATTTCCATGTGCAAAGCAGCCCCACTAACAATGCTCCACACCTCTCTGTAAATGCCTGATTGTCCAAGTCTTAGAGGGATTTCACTTTAAGTCCCAGAATTTCTTAAAAAATCTGCATCTCATTGGGAGTCACCACTGTTCAAATGTGCTAATTGAAAGTTTTAGAGTCATCAGGGAAGCAGTCTATGACCACATTCAGAAAAGTCTTCATGTTTGCAAGTTCCCTTTCTCTCCTTACAGGAGGTGTAAACTCCAGCAGGGGTCCTTGTGGTCTCCCATGGCTGACTATTTACCACTTTGGGGCAAAACTCAGTCTTGTGGTTTTATCAAGTGTCAGTCACTTTTTAAAGACTTGTATTGTCAGTTTCTCTCCTCAAGAATTTCATACTCTTCCCTTGCTTTGTGGAGATTTGGGCTCAAAGACATCTTTCTGTACCATGTCTAAGTTAGTTTATGATGCTATTTTCCATCTTGTATTTATTGGGGGGGGGATTACAAGTGGTGAGGTAGAGAGGAACTCAGGATCTCCACTCACACCTTACTGCTATAATGACATGTTCACTTGGCTGAATAGATGGCTCAGCAGATGAGAACACTGGATGTGAAAGACCCCTGGAGTGGGGAGACTCTCACTCAAATCTTAGGATAACACGACCCCCCCCCCCAGGAACTCACGAGAGCCCATCCTTGCTACAATCACATGACAAGGACAAGAACCAGTGCACTGGGGCCAAAACTCATTTCCCACACAGGGGTAGAGTTCGACCCTGAGTAGCTGGGAGAAGGGGTACTTAAGGGAAGAAACCATAACCTAATAACCCAAAGGGGGTGGGAGGGCATCGTTGGAAAGTTCTGAAAATACTAGTGATAATCACAAGGGGTAACTCCCTGTTTCTCAAGATTATAATCTAACTTTTATGGTCAGCTACTTCCTGGAACAGTCACTGAGCTGGCTAACCTAGATTTTTGGTTCTTCTCTCCCTGCTATGGTTTTTTTTTTTTTTTTTTTTTTGGCTCTACTCTTTCTGCTAGAGGGGTCTGAATTTATTCGGGTCTTTCAGCTGCTCATCCACAGGGCCGGACTTTGAATCCCACAACCACCAGACAGTTTACTACTCTCTTTAATTCCACTTACAAATGCCCTCTTGTGGCTCCACTGATACCTGGCATTCACTTGGTATATACACTGAGAAACTCAAGTCATCAGAGTTAGCAGCCACAAACTGAGATAATACTACAGCATTAATTTGGGGTTCTGAGAAATGATTATGAACAAGTGTTTAGCCCACAAAATAACACATTCCACACAAAAGAATATAAAAAGATACTCGTTTATCACTTTGAATTGTTAGATTTTATTATTAAAATTCTGTTTTCTTCTATCCTGCAAAGAAAACATGTTTACAATCTGAAAAGAAGGCAATATTTTACTGACTTAATGTTTCAACTTATCAGGGTGATGGCCCAGTGGGAAATGTGTATGGTGTACAAAGCTGGTAACCTAATCTTGATCACCGTATGAAGTGAGACAAAAATCAACCACACAATGTTGTCTTATGGTCTCCACATATCTGTCAAGCCTAAAACCCTATAATCATATTACACATACATATAATAGAAGCTTTTAAAAATACATCTTATTGATATTACATTATCTGGCATCTATAGATAATTCCCTCAGAAGAAAGCAATTCCATTAGGACTTTAAGCTGTACTGTGAAATATGCAATTGATGACTGATCATCCTACATTATTACATCTCTACCAGTCTGATATAGAGGTTGGTTTGAATCCACATTTGAGGTATTTAAGATTTTTTATATTCTCTATTAAGCATGTTAACATTAACTTTGTTAAAATATGTTGACAAAACAGCAAATGTTTGGGTACATCATGTACCATTAGATTTACACTCATGAGACTAAGACTTGAGGTTTCTCAGTTCAAATATATCCATAATTACTGACATACAAGCTAGGCTGGGTAACAAACATTTCAAGGGAATTTGTAAAAACATGAAAATAAAACCAAGAACAACAATTCTCTACCTGTT
This sequence comes from Neodon shergylaensis, assembly GCA_025134845.1. Lineage (NCBI taxonomy): Eukaryota > Metazoa > Chordata > Mammalia > Rodentia > Cricetidae > Neodon > Neodon shergylaensis. The sequence continues at coordinate 110,564 of JABTXL010006448.1, forward strand.
CAGACACCCTTACTTGAAAAGCATGATCACACACTGCCTGATATTTTAATAAGCAATGTAACACTTAGATGATGGGCATCTGATTCTTAACATTTCAGCAAAAAAAAATACCTATTACTAAGTGAAAACACCGTAGGAGATATACAAAAGCCACAGAAAGAATACGAAGACCACAAAATAAACTTAACTCAATGGATTTGCTAGATGTATAGAACACTTAAATATCTACTTCAAATACTGCAAAGTGAAAACCACAAAGCAGTGATCTCCACCATCAGTCTTGGGTGAAGATAGAAAATAATTAACTTTCTTCATAATGAAAAACATGAGATAAATATTTCTTGAAACTACAGCCAACTGTGATATCTAAGGACTTTACCAAATCATTTACATGAAGAGGATTTTTCTCTTGCAGGACTTCTTCCCTGCTACCTAATATCAAGATGATAAAATAGGTTTTTAAAATATTTACAGGACTCAAAACATGTCAACTCAAGCAGTATGTCAAGTTCATTTGCAAAAAAAAAAGGGGGGAAGGGTCAGGTTTTTGAGAACTTCTTGCAGTGCCTGCTAGAGGAATACACAAGGGTCTATCCTATTTGCTAAGAAGCATGAACATTCGCATACCACACAAAGACACATGGACATCCATAATTCAAATGAAATCAAATCTTTTCCAAACAAATTTTCAGTCATGAATGTTTTTCTCCTATAGGTATTCATTGCTGTAACCCAGGTGTTGAGGCATTTAAAGGCTTACTTATAGAGTTTTTCTGCATCAAGAATGGGCTCATGGAAGAGAAAGCAAGCATGTAGACTTACGTTATAGAAATTAATTCTTCTCAATTGGTGGCATCATTTGGGAAGATTTGGGAAATACAGTCTTTCTGGGAGAAATATGTCACAGGGGTTGGGCCTGAGACTGAACATCCACACATCATTTCAAGTTCCTACTCCTGGTTTATGCCGCAGGATGAGGATGTGAGTTCTTGGCTTCCTAAAGTAGCTGCCATGTTTGACATTTTTTGCCATGAGACTTTCAAGGTAATCCTGTAACCGTCTGTAAACCAGGGTTACATTAAATCCTTTCATAAACTGACTTAGACATTATGCAATAACACAGACAAAGAAGAGGCACTCATACACATGTACAAAATTTTCATTTGGATAACTGTTTATGCAATTGAAGAAAAGTGTGAAATCAAAAAGAGTTACCTTATCATTGAATTCACAGGACTTCTGTCCATACGATTTTGCAGGTGCAAATAAAAGGGAAACCTTATGATGCTTGAACAGATTTGACACTTGTAGAGTTTTTTTCCTCCCCAGTCTTATGTAAGTAAATGTGTGCTGGCTGAAGATATTTCCAAAACATTTATAGTCACATTCCCTTTAGTATGAATCTTCTCAGTACCTCAAGTTGTACTGTGATATGCAAAGGCTTTAATAGACATATCAACCACTAAAAGTTTTACTCTTGTATAAAGACTACCAAGAGGAGGAAAACTTTACCACACTGATTGCACTTAAAGAGTTGCTCTGGCCAGACGCTGGTGGCACACCCTTAAATCGAGCACTCAGGAGGCAGAGACAAGACAGACAAATCTCTGTGTGTTCAAGGCCAGCCTCGTCTATGAGTGAGGTCCAGGACAGACTTCAATGCTACAGAGAAACCCTGTCTTGAAAAACCAAAAAAGAAAAAAAAAAAGTTTCTCTGCAATATGATTTTTTTTTTCTCAAGATTTTAAAGCCTAATGACACATACAAAGTCTCTACCACATTGACTAAAACTGTAGGGTTTCTATTTAGCATGTGTTCTTTGATGGATGTGGAGACTTCTACAAGATACAAAGGCTTTACTACATTGATTACATTTATAAGGTTTCTCTCCAGTATGTGTTCTTTGGTGATATTGAAGAACACTAACATATGAAAAGGCTTTACCACACTGATTACATTCATAGGGCTTCTCTCCTGTATGTGTTCTTTCATGTACATGGAGATTACTCTTCTGTGAAAATGCTTTATCACATTGATTACATGCAAAGGGCTTCTCTCCAGTATGTGTTCTTTTATGTACTTGAAGATTATCAAGATATGCAAATAATTTACCACATTCAGTACATTCATAGGGTTTCTCTCCAGTATGTATTCTTTCATGTATCTGGAGTTTAGAGCGTCGTGAAAAAGCTTTACCACATTGATTGCATTCAAAGGGCTTCACTCCAGTATGTGTTCTTTGATGGAAGCGGAGATTACTATTGTTTGAAAAGACTTTATCACATTGATTACATGCAAAAAGCTTCTCTCCAGAATGTGTTCTTTCATGTACTTGAAGATCATTATAATATGCAAAGAATTCTCTACATTTAGTACATTTATAGGGTTTCTCTCCAGTATGTGTTTTTTGATGTACACGAAGATTACTCTTCTGTGAAAATGTTTTATGACATTGATTACATGCAAAGGGCTTCTCTCCAGTATGTGTTCTTTTATGAACTTGAAGATTATTGTGATCTGCAAAGAATTTTCCACATTCAGTACATTCATAGGGTTTCTCTCCAGTATGTGTTCTTTCATGTACTCGGAGATGACTTTTCTGTGAAAAGGCTTTACCACATTGATTACATGAGTAGGGTTTCTCTCCAGTATGTGTTCTTTTATGTACATGAAGATCATATTGATTTGCAAAGACTTTACTACATTGAGTACATTCATAGTGTTTCTTTCCACTATGTGTTCTTTTATGTCTTTGGAGTTTAGAGGGTTGTGAAAAAGCTTTATCACACTGATTACATTCAAAGGGCTTCTCTATACTATATTTTCTTTTATGTTTTTGGAGCTTACCATGACTGGCAAGAGCTTCACTGAATTGGTTACATTCATAGTGTTTCTCTCCAGCATGTTTTTGGAGACAACTGGTACCTGCAAAGGTTTCATCATATTGAATAACATCACACGGTTTCTCTGCAGAATGGTTATTTTCATGCCTTTGAAGATGACTGTAACATGCAAAGGATTTACCACGTTGAGTATATTCAGAGCGTTTCTCTTCATTATGGCTTCTTTCATGCCTGCAAAGATAATTGGCACATGTAAAAGTTTTACCACATGCATTGCTCTGATGAATCTTAATATCTGTATGAATTAATTTTGTAATTTTGTCTAATTATAAAGAGGAAGCAGATTTTAAGTTTCATGTTTACGGTGTTCTCCTTCATTATGGGGTGTCTTGTGTCTTTGAAGAACCTGTGATAGTAAGAGTCTTTATTTCATGGCCCACATTTATAACATCATTTTTATGAGATTTTTACATATTTGAAAGGAACTGGATGAACTCAGTTTTGAATAAACTTTACCACACTTACTGAATTCTTAAGTTTTCCTATACTATAATACATACTGAATGAGAAAGTGTACTGGGGCAAACAAAAGTAAGTACACAGTCCAACACTCATAGGGCTTTTCTTCAATGAGAGTTTGTTGAATTTTTCCCAATAAAGTTGGAAAACCAATTAAATATAACCTTGCATCACATTCAACAAGAATACTCAATATTGAAATACTAAATTTCTTTGATACCTTCTCGTTATTCTGAGAGAGTTCCAATCATTCCTTCCACATCCATATGCTCATTTGCTGTGTTCAGAGTGACATATGAATACTTATTAAAGGAAGAACAAATAAATGTTTTTCCCATTCAATTCACACAGTTTGACTTAATGTTTCTCATGCATGTGGTATATGGATTAAGATTTCTTCACAAGAGCCTTTTTGACTCATAAACTCACACTTTCAATAAAGTTAGCAAAGTCACGAGTATATGAGTAAATACTTGTTTCAATAAAGACTGTTATTTAGACAGATTTGGTCAGATACTTATCATCTATTCAATGTATATGCCTTGAGCAATGTCAGAGTGGTATGAAACTAAATGAATTGGCAGTTCTATAGCAAAATTCTCTTGGGGCTATGATTTAAGTGGTAGCATCAGTTAAGGCATTGTTTTCCTGTCTTCTTTTTTTAGAGTAATGCTTTAGAAACACAGAACAGCTAGCTGACATGGAGGTATATGATTTTGTGAGAAACTGATAATGATCAATATATCTCTAGCTGTCCTTATTTTCACTGTTGCTTTGTTTTAAATCTGCCAGGACACATTACAATTTCTTCAAGGAAAATTTGTATCCAGTTGCACATGAAAATTACCTTCTGTGTCTTCTAGCACTTTGACAATGTACTTCAGAATTAAGGTCTTCCCAACTGTAGCCTAAAATATAGTAACAGGAAAATGTATGATATATTATTGGAAATTGTGCAAAATTTAATATCTTAACCATGCCTTAGTTATTCAGCTCATTCTTATTCTATCTCAAAGAAAACTACACAAGAGAATCAATAAACAAGACAGTTGTCCCTTTATTTTAAAATGTGAAGGAAAGTTCACAATCTTACCTATCGCTGTGAGGTTCCTGTATGTTGCCAGCATCACATCTTTGTAGAGACTCTTCTGAGAAGGATTGAGCAAAGCCCACTCATCCTGAGTGAAGTCAATGCGCACATCTTCATAGGTCACTGCATTCTAGAATAATCCAACCAACAGTAAAACAAAGTGTGATCCCGACAATGTAAATGGATACTTCTTATACAGTAATATATTTATCTAATTCTAGGACTTCCTACACTTCTTTCATGAAATAGACATTATAGTGTAATCACCAAGTTACTTTAGAAAGAAACTGATGTGGAGGCTCAGGTGCCATTCCTTTGTCCATTACATAGCATACATCCTTGAGAAAGAAATGGCCATGAACAGGCCTACAGACAGAGACAACCAGCAGACCAACACTAACAAGAACACTTCAGAGAAATAGTAAGGACAATTATTAACTAGAAAAAAGATGGGAGGGGGCTGGAGAGATGGCTCAGTGGTTAAGAGCATTGCCTGCTCTTGCAAAGGTCCTGAGTTTAATTCCCGGCAACTACATGGTGGCTCACAACCATTTGTAATGAGGTCTGGTGCCCTCTTCTGGCCTGCAGACATACAAAGACAAAATATTATATACTAAATAAATAAATAAGATGGGAAACATGGGTATATTGACTTATGCTTTTAATACCTGCACTTGATGAAAAGTAGATGAATTAAATTGAGTGTCAGCCAAAGCCTATGCAGTGAGATACACTTTATTCAGAATTACAAATTAGGAAAATTTGGTCTCCTCCCAAAAAAGTCATTTAAACAAAATATGTATAAAGAAATCAGAGGATTTATTGAAGTTCCTACAAATGTTTTGCATTCACTCTCCATCTACATTCATCTTCCAGAACCTGCTGTGGTCCAGTTTAAACTGCAACATAGTAAGATTTTACTAAAAGGAGAGCCTGTTTAAACAGTTACAAAGGAAACAAAGAAAACATCAGCACTGTAAATGTTGATCATAATAACATGGGGAAGGAGAGTTGTCCCTGTACTTAAAAGGTCTTGCATATAGTTGGGTAGACTCAATTGCCAATACTTACATGGGGACTTATCATTATCCATTACTTCAACTTTGTGGGTTCTAAGGCCTCTTCTGACCAATATGTGGAATAGGCACACACGTGGTAAATACCCGTGCATATAGAAAAAAACTCATATTCTTTGAATTGAATAAAAAAAAGGCAGGTAGAATATAACACACCTTCATTTCAGTGATTCAGAAGACACAGGTATTAATGCTGTGAATACTGCTATCCTGGGAAAGAGAATGATACCCTCTACCACACTTCAAATTAAGATGTAGTGAAGTTCAGCATACCAGCAAATGCTTGGAATGTACAAAAATCTACATTCCAAGCACATCAGTCAATGAAAAATACATAAAGACAAACATGTTGGCCCATCATTCATCCCTCTGTATAGAAGCCAGAATCATTTATATCTCTGAGTTGAGGTCAGCATGGTCTAGGGAACTACTTTCAGGACAGTCAGAGGTACACAGAAAAACATTCTTTCAAAAACAAAGCAAAAAACAAAAAAAATTAAAATTAAAATCAGGAGAACAAAAAGGATTAACAGTGAATAGCAATTGCTTCAACTGCATGTTTTGTCAGTGACACCATCGATAATGGTGGTGAAGTCCTGCCAGCAGGACACAAATAACCAGAAATGGGTTGAGGCTATGAACATGTTAATCCAATCTTCAATGTGAAATTTCATCCAAAAGGCTCCTAATAAATATTACACATATACAACAAAGAAGGACACCAAGAAAAAAGAAGTGTTCAAATACTTCATCTTATCTGAGAGCTTTTTCTTCATTCAACTACATTCTGATCCATATATCTAAATGCTCAGTCATCTCATAATGAAAAAGTATTTAGTCTAAATTCATGATTGTCATAGGCCGGAACACTCCCTGACCTGTTTCAATGTGAGTCTTTCATAACACTCATAATGACATGACTTGGTTATACCCAGTCCAAAACAGCCACAGCTCCTACTACTGCCACTCCATAGGAGACTATGGGGGCCAATCATATTCAAACTGCCACAGTGGTAAGGCTGAGTCTTGAAGTAGATGGACTCCCAGTTATCTAAGGAGCTGCCACGTTGAGTTCCACAGGGGCTGTACAGATTTTCATTCCCAGTAGCAATGGTGAAGCCTTCTCTTTGCTCCAAAACCTTGCAACAATGAGTTGTGATTTCTGTTGTTGAACCTATCTATTCTGTCAGGTGTAGGATGAACTCTGAACCTGTTTTGATTTACATTTTATTGATGGCTGAGGATGTTGAACATTTACTTAAGGGTTTCTAAGCCAGTTTAGATTCATCTATTTTAGAATTCTTTGTTTATATCAGTACCACATTTTCATTTGGTTAATTAATTTGCTGATGTGTAGCTTCTTGAGTTTTTTTCTTTTCTGAGCAAGTAAACTCAAACTATGTAGACTAAGATGATATATACTTATTGGATATTGCCTTTGAAGAGAGAATAAACACAGAAAAATCCACAGACCGAGAGAGTGAGTAACAAGGATGGCTGTAGCAGGGGGTGCTTAGATACTCAAGGGAAAGAAGAAATCGACTAGATTTTGTGGGTATACTCAGGGCAAGAAAAGGAAGGATCAGGGGTGATGTGGAAAGAGTGCAGCAGCAACCTTCTACAAGCTAACAGGTGACTCTAGTGAGGACTCCCAGTAACTCAGATATGGAGCATGAACTGGCCATCTTCTGTAATCACATACAGCTCCCAGTGGTTGGACTAAGAAACCTAGGCAACCAGTAAATATATGATATACACTTGTTGTGTTTGGAAGATATACCAGGAAAATGGTGGCTCAAGTTTGGTGTAGTAGCAAACCAATGACTGGCCTAACTTGAAACCCAAGTTTGCCAGGATGAATACCTAGATGGGCAGAAATCAGAAGATGAATGACTCAGGGCAGTAGGGTAGATTCAATTACAAGTAACAAAAAAGAAAAAAATTCAATGTAATGATACCTAACTCTAGGTACAATGGCTCTCTAGGTCTCCAATTCTGTTTAGCTTTGTTGCCACACTTCTTTTCCTTGGGCTGGTTCCACTCCCCATTAGCAGCTCACCTCAGCAAGTAGCCAATGACCCTGGCATCACTAATACCTTGCATAATTAAAAAATTCTATCCCTCCAATATCTAAGATCCACCTATGGTCTTTCAGGCTGCCCACTGATGGATCCTCCACTCTGTGAGTACCTCCCCCAAAACTAATCCAAATCCCACTTGCCTCCTTATCACTGTGTTTTAGCCCCTGACATGGGTGCAGATGCTCTGTTTGAACAACAGATACACCAGCAGCTGGAAGTTCATGTAGGCTATCTGTCCACAGACATTCCCTCTGTCATAGTCCCCAATACTATACTCCTAACATTCCCCCTTCACATTTTCTCAGCCACCAACTTGCACACAAAGACACCTCGAGAAAACAAAGGCCATGCCTGACACCAGGTTTCTTGTACCAAACATGTTTATGGGGGACCTATGTTGATCCATAAACCACACAGACCAGAAGAACAGAGAGAAGAACAAATAGAAACCAAAAAATAAAACACCCATTCTAAAGAGACTAAAGGAGAAATAGGAACCTAGACTCATAATCAACCCAAACCCAGATACAGAGATGTCAACTTAAGAAGACAAACAAAAATCAGGGCATTATATTCCCACCAGAGCCCAGCTATTCTACTACAACAAGCCATCAATACTCCAACCCAGCAGAAACACAAGTAAAAGGTCTTCAAACAAACTTTATAAATGTAATAGTGGTCCTGAGAGAGGATGTGAATAAATACCTTAAAGAAGGCAATAAAAAGATAAATAAAATATTGTAGAAAATGGATGAATTCCTTGAAGAATACCAAGGAGAAATAAAACAGCCAAAGGAAATGGACAGAACCGGTCAAGACCTGAAAATGGACATAGAAGCAATGAAAAAGCATAAACTCAATGAATACTGGAAATGAGAAATCTAGGTAAGCGAACAGGGATTACAGAAGCGAGCTTCACCAAAATTATAGAAGATATAGAGGAGAGAATCTCTGGTGTTTAGAATATTATAGAAGAAAATTTAAAACCTAAAACACTCCTCAAACATAACATCCGGGAAATCTGGAAGACTATAAATTCATCAAACCTTGCAATACTAGAAATAGAAGGAAAAGAATTCCAACTTTTATACCCAGAAAATATTTTCAAAAAAATCATAGCCAAAAATTTTCTTACCAAAAAGGACACCAGGGAACACAGACCACAGAATCAACTAAGCAGGCCTCATGGGTGTCTATAGCAACTAAGCAATAATTATGTAGCCTGATGGGTGTGAGGCATGTTCTCTGCATATATGCTATGGTTGTGTAGCTTGGTGTTTTTGTAGAACTCCTAACACTGTGTGTGGGAAGTACCTCTCTGACTCTTTTGTCTGGCCTTGTGACCCTATTCCACATATTGGATTACTTCATTAGGCCTTGATATGAGGATTTGTGCTTAGTTATATTGTAACTTGATATGGCATGCTTGGTTGCTATCCCTGGGAGATCTTCTCTTTTAGGAAGGGCAATGTAGGAGGAGGGGATCTGGAGGATAGGTGAGCAGGGGAGGAGCCTGAGAGGAATAAAAGGAGGGGAAACTGTAGTTGAGATGTATTGTATGAGAGAATAATTTTAAAAAGAAAAGAAAGAAGAATGTGGACACAAGGGGGGAAGACTGAAACAAAGCAAGTTTGAAACCCAGCAGGACATAAACCAAATCCTGTAGTTCTGTCTCAGACATATCAGGGCTTCACTCTCAAAGAGTTTAGATAGCTCTATCCAGGGAAGTTTTTGTTCATGTGTCTCATTTGCTATTATCACTCTCTGTATGCAGCTATCCAAGGCAAATGCCTCATAGTTTAGGTCTGTCACTATACTATTTTCCCAGCAGAACACAAGCTTCATCTTCACAGCTTCATGCTATCAACTCTCAAAGGCTCCTCACTAGGTTTCTGACCCTGTCAAACACAGATGGGTTCACCAGTGCTGAACTGAACCCACAGAGGAAGAATCCATTACCTTTACATTTGGCATCTTTATTGTTTCCAGAACCAGTACAACATGGACGATCATGCCAAGTTTGGCTTCTATGTTGGGATGGACCCTACCAGAGTTGCATGGACAAAAGTTGCAGTAGGTTTTGTATGAAGTTGATTCCTGGAACTAGGAATCACTTTCCTTACTCCTTCCATCATCTGAATATTTGGAAGAATGGAATCTTATTCTTAGAGCACCTTGCTAGGCTTCCACTCTAGAGCAAGGGCTTTTCTTTAATGATGACAATCTACTTGAAAGTCTCTGCCTGTTTCTCCACAGGGCTGCCATCTGAAACTACCCAGTGCTTTTTTCTCTACCAAACAGACTTTTCTTTTCTTTCTGTCCCACTTGTTTCATTTTTCACTATAGGCTTGAATGAGTCACCAGTAATAATCATCCAACAGAACCAATATTTTATCTAAGAAGACAGCCATTTAGTTTTGAGTTTTGGCTTACTCAATTTCTCAGGTAATGGAGAAAGTAAGAATTATTCAGGGCAAAAATATAATAAAAATGATCTCCAGATTAATTTTTCATGGGGTTTTTCCCACTGAGCTCCGATGAGTTCAACCTTCACAGTCTGCATTACTCCCAACCCTCCCATCTTCCCAGTTCCATAAGAATAACCGCTGTTGCCCTGTGTATAATTTTCTAGGTATTTTGCCATCTAAAACCCTAATATCTTCAACAATCCTTCAAAAGTCATCAATCCCAGGTTCTTTGCAGTAATAACATCACTCCGATCTACCATATTTTGTTATAACTTGCTAGTTACCTTATGTTATTAAATTCTAACCAAAAGCATCTCAGGGTTTATTTGACTGATACTGTCATCACAATTCATCCTCATGGAAGCTTAGGACAGAAACTAAAGTTAGCAGCTGCAGTAAAAATAACCATGGGGAAATGTTTTTCTTAGCTTTCTCTCTCCCTTGGTCATTGTCTCATGCTCAGCTCGCTCTCTTATCTAGTCAAGTCACACTTGCTAATGAGTATTGCCACTCAGTGGAGGAGCCTTCCTACATCAGTCATCAATCAACCCAATCTCTCACAGGCATAGTAACTAGTGATTCTGAGTGAGCATGCCCTCAAGTGATGTTCCCTCAGATGATTGTAGGCAACATCATGTTGACAGGTGATGCTAATTAAGACAAAGGTACAAAAATATATGAAAAACTTTGAAAAACCCAAAACTAGTGTATTAGCCCTATCAATCACTTAAGTGGCCGAAACACAAACATAAAGATAGCAACAACTGGAAAACACAAAATTGCATAGAAATAATGAAAAACAAGCCTCTAAAATCAAGAAGAGAAAACTAAAACTGTGTCTCTACAGAAAGCACTCAAACCATCAAAACCTTAAGGAAGTCATAAAAATATAGTAAATTTTCCGAATACAAAAATTGGCTTATGCTAAAGAGGATGAACAGTAAGGAGAACACTCCTCCATCGCCTGCGGGAGTGTAAACTTTTACAGCCACTTCGTAAATCTGTATGTCAGTTTCTCAATAAAACTGGGAATTAAACCTACCTCAAGACCCATTGATACCACTCTTGGGCATATAGCAAAGGATGCTCAATCATACCAAAAGGGAATTTGCTCAACTATGTTCATACCAGCATTATCTTTAGGGACAGAAAGTGGAATGAACTTCAATGCCCTTAAACTGAAGAATGGATAAAGAAAATGTAGTACCTTTACACAATGGAGCACTAGTCAGTGGTTAAAAAAAAAAAGTCATCTTGAAATTTGCATGCAAATGGATCGAACTAGAAAAAGAACATCCTGAGTAAGGTAACCCAGACCCAAATATAGAACATGGAGGACACGCATTAACTGGTCTGTTTTCCTTCTCAATTACCAATCAAAGCCCAGCCAGGCAGGAGTTGCAGGAGTGTGTACCCAGGACTGGGCAGCAGAGGTAGTTAGCTGTGTTCAAAGCAATTCTCAACTACATAGTGTGGGGGCAATTCTGAGCTAGAAAATGCATTGCTCTAAAGAGAAATAAATAAATCAATAGCAATTGGAAGACAAAGGAATGAAATCCTTGATAAACAGGTAACAGTGGGGAACAGAACCAAATAGAGATTAGAACAGTAATGGATTTAAAGAAATGAAATTTGAAAAAAAAATACAAATAATGAGTTTTTGAAAAGATAAAAGTAATTTATTTTAATAACAATAAGATAGACCTCAGGGATATTGACTTAGAAAAATAGTAGGTCATTCCCTTTTAGCTGTAACCCCACTAAGAAGTGACAGATTGATATTGCTCAAATGCCCCCCTGTTGGCTGCTAAGATCTGGAACCTGACATCCAGAGTTACAGTCTGTTTCTAATCCACAGAGCTGAATTAACTGCGCCAAGCAGGATGGAACACATCTGCACAGGACAATTACCTAATTGGAAATTCAGTATTACTGACTCAAGATAACCTTCCTAAACTCACAAATCAGGTCTGTCTTCATTCTAATAACATGAATTAATACATTCTGGAATTTAAAAATTATTACTAAAACTGCCTGACTTAGTTATGATTTTTATTGATGTGAAGAGACAACATGAGCATCATAACCTTTATAATAAAACATTTAATCAGGGTGGCTCATTTAGAGTTCCAGAGGTTAAATCCATTATCATCATGGTTTGCAGCATTAAGTGTTTGTAGGATGATGTATTACAACTTGATATGCAGGCCACGGGTATTATACTGGCATGCTTGGCAGTATCCAGAACAGAGAAAAGCTCCAAGCCTTCCCCAGTGACACACTTCTTTCAAGACCATACCCATTCCCACAAAGCCACACTTTATACTAGTGCCACTTCCTATGAAATTATACAGGCCAATTACATTCAAACTACCACTTTGCCACAATCAGGTCCTTTTCCATACTAGTAACTCCCGCAGCTGATTTTTTCCCATTTCTCTCTGCAATGTGCTCAATAAACTATTTTTTCTACTCTATTTTGAAGGCACAAACCATGTTACACATGCAAATCCTTCTGCAACTGTAATGGATACTCAAGTATATGACTCAAGTGGATAATTTAAAAAGTCTGAGATCATACAGTCATTTAATTTAAGAATATTGCAAGTGTAATCAAGAGGACACAAGGTCATTGACCTAGAAAGCCTGGGATTAAGGTCACCTATGTAAACTTTAGAGAGCTTGTCTCAGACACATTTTTTCTAAAAGGCTGGAAGTGCAGCTGTTCTAGATAAGTCTTTCCAGGGAGAATCCATTCCACACACTTATGAGATTAATAAAGAGAAATATCTGTAATGATAGAGAGAAACCAACTCTGGAAAAATTCCAAAGAGGAGAGAGCCTAGAACAAATTTCACAGTCCACATATGCAGACATCCCTTAGGTTTCTTTTAGGTTCAGACTCTAGCTTACACTTTGAAGATTAAATAGTGACAGGAAACTGTAAGTCTACCCAGTTAGGCAAATGGGAGACTTACACAGTAAAGCTATTACCATAATTATTTCATAAGTACATCAGTGACCTGAAACAGCAGGTCATACTTTACTGAGAGGCCCTGAGGTGGAGCTGCCAGAAGGTGAGAAAGATAGGAAAATAGAACAAAAGAAAGGTAAAAGCTGAGGCAGAGGAGTCTTGCATAAGCTATGTCTTCTTCCAAGGAAGCTTCCTAAGAGGAATAGCTTCTTGTGTACTATTTCCAGGAGTCTATCAAAGGAAATAGGAGCCTTCTATGAAATCAGCAGAAATTATTATACAATGGGAGAAACCCAGGAGCAGGTTAATCAAATAATGCAGCACAAGGGGCACAAAGGATATCTCAATAATATTACGGACTACACCCACAGTGGCCTTGGAAATGATAACTGTAGTTCCAGGAGATGGGAAGAGTTGGATTCTCAGGATCTGAAGAACCTCTCCACACATTCACTGGCTCCAGACCATCACCATCTCTCCCAAGCTTAAACCTGGTTTCAATTAAGGAGCTTTATTCTATTCTCCATAACACTGGGCCTTGGGAAAGCTCCTAAGGCTTAGACACTAGGCTGTTCCTGGCTCTGGCATGAATGTCCTTAGGTTTGAGAAGGAGCTGTGTTCCTTCTCCATGAGTGAGGACCTAAATGGAAAGTCTTGCTTGATCATTCCCTTTTCACATAGCTGTCACCTAGTCTCATATTGTGCACCTGGCAGGACTATAATTTTCTATAGAAGAAAACTGGGACTTTATGTCACACCATGCCCTAATGTGCACAGTGACCTGATAGTGCCCCCTTGAGCAGCTTGTTAGAGGCCTGTTCTTTGATGTGGAGATCAGCCTAGTGGCTGTTTGTAAATCAGGGGTGTCTACTTTTTCATGGTTTAGAGCCAAATGTTTGGTCGATTCTGGTGAACAAATGTGTATCCAGGCATCCAAATCTCTAACAGGCCTAGCTAGCATACTACTTATTTTTGAGTAATTTTTGAAGTAGCCCTCCCTCAGCTAAATATCTTTTAAGCACCGGCGAATCTTTATATTAACAATTTTACTCTTCTACTTCACACCTGGGTTGTGAGGTGGGATCTAAGGAGAGAATGTCTTTACAAACTCCAAAAAAATTAACTTCAAATGGATTTTACACCAAAATGTTAAATGCAAACCACAGAACTTCAGGAAGATACTAGGGAAACAAGGCCTCTCCAAGTTTGGCAACTTGTTCTCCATATACATCAAAATCACACTGGGGTTGACTAAAACGGTGTTTCCACACACCGCTCCACGCTCAAAATGCTTCTCCCAGATGCAATCCACAGAGAAAGTTATTCAGACGCCAATTCCCGGGTTTGAGAATTTGTAAGGACCACATGGGACCCCAGAGAACACTGACTGTGGCCTCAGGTTCCTACCCAGCCTCAGAAAGGGCCCCATCTCCCATGGCTCGCCATCCTCTCCTCTCCATATTGGGACAGCAGCTCCTTGCTCACCATGTCGTGGCCTCCATGCTCACCCATGCTCTCCTCACAATTCCCTGCAGTAGCACTCACAGCACAGCACAAAACCCTCCGGGGACAGCTCTGCTAGAAAATCAAGCCCCTAACTTTGCGCCAGGAAATGTCCTGCCTTATTTTGACTGACAGGTCAGCTTGGAGGCCTGATTGGCTATTGAGACTTGAGTGACAAGAACACCTCCCGTAGGTTTACAGTGTATTTAAAGACACAGCACAAGGTTTCTCGGACCCGGCTTCCAACTCAAACCCAGACCTTTTACAGATTTGCAGAGATATGTGTTTAAATATCACATACCCATCTCTCAAATAGTTGACCCAGCTATCTTCCTGCATCAACTACAATCCCCTCTGCCTCCTTGGCAGGAAGTCTGCCCAGAATATTTAAAATTAAAGAATTTAGGACACAAAATTTCTGTGGTTTCAGTCTGATGTGAGGAGAACCGAGGGTACTTTTTACCTTGTTATCAAAGGCACTTCAGACGTCCACGAGAACAGCCCAGGAACCAGATCACAGACAAAATGATAGATTTTTCTGCAGACAGAAAACTGGATGATAGATTTCATTGCACTAGGATTTTTATTTCTGAATTTCAAGTCAAACTCTTGAGAAATGAATAATAATAAAAAGTGTAGTCTGCGTGGGAAATTGAATACTTAGAGAGAATGGGGCTACCAATGATGCTTTTATAAGCTCCATGGTGAGCCAGCACATTTTCCTCAGTGGGCAGGTGAAAAAAAAATCCTTTCATTATTCCAGGTTCTCTGCCTGAACAGAACAATTAGAATAAGTCTTTTTGTGTTTGTAGAAAGTGGATTTTTGAGAATCCCTCAGAGGCTGTAGTCCAGTTATTCCAACAATGGCTGTCTACCAATGGAAAGACATTGTTTGATTGTGTGTTTTCTTGATTTTTGTTTTTTTTTTTTTTGAGTGATCATTTATCTGTGTATGCTGAGATCACATTATCTAGACCAGAATGGTCACAAATTCAGAAAATAAAACTGCTTCTGCTTGCTGAATGCTCAGATTAAACATGTGTACCAATGCTAAGCTGATTAATGTGGATCTTATCACATCAAATAATCATGGTTAAAGATGGTTCTTCCCACTATAAAACCTTTAATAAGAAAAAACCCTTACAGATATACCCAGGTTTTTAGGTTTTAGTTAATTCCAGAGGTAATCAGTTTGACTACCTACAATAGCCATCACAACAGCCAATGCGGAAGAAATAAGAAAGATTTCTTACCTCAAGTGACAAGGAGATCATGGGTATTATTTGCAAATCAATGCTTTTCCTAAACAAGTAAAACATGTGGGTTTTAATTAGGGAGTCTAGACAAGTTTCTGTGGAGTTCTTCTTAATTCCTAAGCAAACAAATCCACTTCTGAACATAACCAACATGATCACAATGTAAAAGCATAGACATTTAGGGACATTCTTATCTCAAAGTCAGGAAGGAATGTTTGTTAATTTTAAAAATAATAAAATGCCTCTCGCAAGTTTATCTTGCACTACAAGTTCTTAGTTGAAAATGAAGTAAAAGTCACTGTGAACGCAGAGAGTTTTGGAGCCTGCTCTACCTGTCAGTCATGATGTTCAATCTAAAAGTTGATTGTACCAATACCACAGTTCCCCAAATATAAAGGATAGAGAACACAAACACAGAAAGCTTCAAGGAAGAATCATCTATCAGTAATCTGTTATTATATCAATGGCTCTAGTAATCTGTGTTAACCTGAGAACAAAACTGCTTTAGTCTCTGAGCATGCTGGCTCAGAAGAAAACCACAACTGCTTCCATGCAAAACCAGAGGGAGTTCATATGAGTAACCCTGACAGCTTCTTGTCTCGGGGCTGTGACATCACTGTAGAGAATTCCATGCTTTCCTTTTCCTAACCATTTATCTATCTATCTATCTATCTATCTATCTATCTATCTATCTATCTATCTATCTAT
>JABTXL010006448.1:131701-193177 GCA_025134845.1 Neodon shergylaensis
ACAGTATGTTTTAACAAAATTAATCTCAAATTTCTATGAATATACAAAATTTGTATACAATATATAAAAATTCAATCCAATGTAAAATATTTAAAACTAATAGTTGATTTTTAAATGTAGGTTTAATAATCAACCTTTTAACTTGTCATATCTATGTCCTCCCTTTTTCTTTTCAGAGGAGATTCAATAATTTAACCTTTTACCCTATCATATCTATAATATCCATAATCTGTTAGATAACCAAAAATCAACAACCCCATCTCTTGGAAATGTGGGTGTCATATTCTTAAATTTATTTCCTGCTGTCTGAGGGTGATAGTATTTTTAGGGAATCCTGAAAGAAAAATTTGGGTTAACTGTCAAGTAATAGGATTGGCAGCTATGCCAATTTTTTTTTGCAGTCTATGTATAATGAATATGGCTTGTCTCAAGTCCAGGCTAGAGTAGTTTGTGAGGCTGAATCATCTCAGCTAGCTACCTTGAAATTGTTCTTAACAGTTTTTAGTCCAAAGCCAATCTTTAAGTGGTGCTATCAGCTGAATGACATTATAAAAACCAGGTGGAAATAGAGCCCCATCTTCTTCCTGGAGACTTCAAAGATTACTGTAGAAAAAAATTATTTTTCACTGTGGAAAACATAAACATTATTTATATCAGAATGGAAAATGTAAACTTTAATAGACATATATTCAAAGAAAAGTACCAGAAAAATGAAAATATGTATGGGGAGAAGTAAAATTTTGAAATCAGAGTTTTGATAACCTTAGTTTCTAGATTTTTTTCTTCCTTCTGTCCCATACCAGGTGTCTCCTATTATGAGAAAGAAGCAATACATTTTTTTATCAACATGCTTGGACTAAAAGGAGAGCCACAATCCAACTTTAAAGTCAACTTTTATTTTAAGTGAGTTACGACTACAATTATACTGAGAAGTAGAAAGTATGTATTTTAGAGGGTGAGATTTTATACTGCAGAGGATATTGATATCATAAGTCAGATTTCACATTGCTTGGAATTTTTTTCTTCTTTAGGCATATAAATGTACCAGGTCTCTTGACATTTTGAAGATAGATATTTGCAAAGACAAGAACAGAAGAACCCAGTCACAGATGTGGGAATCCCCTCTGTATGCTCTGAATGTGTTTTATTGCCATTTGTTAATAAAGAGCTCCTTTGATTCTATGGCAGAGCAGAATAGAGCAAGGTGGGAATCCCAAGCAGGCACAGAGAAGAATAGATGGCAGAACCTGGGAGACATCATGTAGCTGTCGAAGGAGACAGATGCCCCAGAACCTTCCGAGTAAACCATGAACCTCAGAGAGAAATACAAATAATAAAAAAGAGATAATTTAAGATATAAGTGTTAGTTATTTTTAAAAATTTTTTCCTATATTACTTATTAATAGCTTTCCAACTCTCAGGAATGAATGACCATTATTTCTGATTCTTTAGGAATTACTTTTTTAAATTTTTTACTACTTTATAAATAATACCAATCAAAATTTCCACTTCCTCCCCTCCACCCACTTCCCTCCCACTCTCCCACACACCCTCCCTCCTTCCTCCTCCAGTCCTAAGAGAGGGCCAGGTACCCTGCACTGTGGGACGTTCAAGTCCCTCCCCCCTACATTCAGGCTTAAGAATATATGCATTCAAATAGAATAAGATCCCAAAAAGCCAGTACATGCAGTAGAGACAAATCCAAGTGCCATTATCATTGGCTTCTTAGTCTATCCCAATTGTCAGCCACATTCAGAGGGTCCACTTTGATCCCATGCTCATTCAGTCCCAGTCCAGCTAAATTTGGTGAACTCCCATTAACTCAGGTACGTTGTCTCAGTGGGTGGACCAATAAGTGTGAGTTATTAAGAAGCCTGAGCTAATGGGCCAAGCAGTTTTTAATTAATACTGCTTCTATGTGATTATTTCAGGTCTGGGTGGCTGGGAACAAACAAACAGCATCTGTAAACAAATTGACAATCCAATGTGAGTCGTCAGCTATATGTACACAAAACCTGAAAGAGCATAGAAAATAATTCTAGACACACACACACACACAAAACAGAGTTTAATGCAGCTTCTTGGTAACCACACTTTTTTTGAATGGGCTCTGTTTGCTGGCAGGGAGCAGAGATGTCATGTCTCCTTTAAGAAAGGTCTTCCTGTCTCAGCACAGGCAACAAAGGAGGTGCGGCTTCTTTAGGGGCAGACATCCTGGTTTGTGCTAGTTGCACAAACATCTCTGCCTCTTTCAGGAAGCCAAACACTTAAATGGGATATGTGAGCCATGTGTTATAAATTGCTTAATGGTGGCATAGACCTGCTGCAACCCTGGTACTTTGGCAATGCATGTGACTCTCAGAAGCAGTGAACATGCCTCTACTATGTTGGATTGGGCAGAACCAACAGGTAGGGCAGCAGAGTTGGTCCTAGCCATGCCCACTCAGTATTTAAAAAAAATGTGCTCCTGGTCAAAAACTAATTACAGACACGTACACAGGAAAGACAATTTGAGATAAAAGACTTCTAAATGGGTCACAGTGTTGGAAAAATGGACATAGGCTTGGAAGAGAGAAAAAATGAGTATATACAGTTATAAAAATAAATGGTTTTAAAGAATGAGTACAGATACTCATAGATGAAAGGAGTAAAGAAAATTAAGCCTCGTAAAGAATGAAAACACACACAGAGTAAGGATTAAGTACATTATTGTGTTTTCTTTGAATTTTTTGACTGTGAAGGAGCTAATTATAGAGAGATATTTCATTGTACTGGCTGCTAAGCTAAACCAACATATAAGTTTTAAAGGTATCTTTACTTCAAAATTCGGATCTACGTATATGTTGCTTTGAAAAGTGTTCTGCTTTTGTTTCCACAGAGGATAGAAAGCTATGGATTCCTCACCAGCTAATATGGTTTCATGAAACAAGGCTCCCTAAAGCAGTGGCCCAGATGGTCCTATATTCATGGCAGGACTGCTGGCTAAGAGGGAACTACCACACACGATACCCCATGAAAGACCTGACTATCAGCGCTCCCAGTCACTAGGAAGTAGTCTAGAGAATAACACCTAAATTCCCTAAATAATTGCTTATAAATGTTTGCATTTAAAGGGGGATATGATATAAAGATGAATACCTTGCATTTGTATGGATCTTGGTTTATTGATCCAAATTTAAGGTTAATTTTACTATATGCATATGTCTGGTCTTGATTAAGGGATTGTGCTTGTGCAACTCATTTAAAAATGTAATGTATAGTTAAGAAATACAGGTTAATAGATAATCATCTATAATAATCAAGCTTATAGTCATTTTACTTAGGTTTTCTAGATGCACAGATATATATTTCAGATAGATAGGTAGTTTTCATACCTCTCAAAGACTTAAAGAATATGGCATGTAAATGTTTAAAATCTTAGAACTTTTCATGACAATGAGAAATATCTGCTCCTGGCAGCAGCAATCTACCTCTAGAGAATTATGGGAATTGGAGATTCTCCTTATTGAGTTTGTTAGCTATATGGACAAGAAACTCTTCTTGCCTGGACTCCTTGATGGTATGCTGCATAAG
This sequence comes from Neodon shergylaensis, assembly GCA_025134845.1. Taxonomy (NCBI): domain Eukaryota; kingdom Metazoa; phylum Chordata; class Mammalia; order Rodentia; family Cricetidae; genus Neodon; species Neodon shergylaensis. The sequence goes on from JABTXL010006448.1 coordinate 135,275, forward strand.
CTGGACATGCAGTACCCACAGAAAATTGACTGCTGAAGTTGTCTAAAAAAGTGAGAGTTTTTCAGGGTTACTGTTTTATGAGTCTGCCAGATATTCTGCAGGACACAGAAGGATGTGACTGACACATTTCCTGCTTCATGGAAAAGTTTGCCTGGTACTATGGACTTATAGGCTGAAGTTCGATGCCTCAATGTTATAGAAGAACTCTGGGTGACTGTCCAGGCAGCAAGACATTTTTGTCATTTCTAGAGTTTTGTAAGTTGCTTACAATGTACTTTCCACTTACTTAGGTAATATTTTATCCTTCTGGAGTCTTTTATGGAGTTGAAGAATAGATAGAATAGAATAACTATAGCTTTTCTTAGTTATGATAAAAGATAAGATAGATATAGATATTGTAACTGTAATTCTGGCTTGATACCTGTTTTATTATATGTCATTTTACTATGTTAAAGTTTAAACATGTCTTTTTATTTAGACAGAAAGCAGACGTGATGTGGGATTCCCCTCTGTGTGCTGTGAATGTGTTTTATTACCATTGGTTAATAAAGAAAATACTTTGTTCCTATGGCAGGGCAGAACGGAGCAAGGTGGGAATTCCAAGCAGAGAAAGGGGGAGGGGAGGCACAGTCAGGGAGAAACCATGTAGATGCTCAAGGAGACAAAAGCCACAGAACTTTACCAGTAAACAATGAGCCTTGTGGTAAAATACAAAATAATAGGAATTGGTTAATTTAAGATGTAAAAGCTAGTTAATAAGAAGCCTGAGCTAATAGTCCAAGCAGTTTTTTAATTAATACCATTTCTGTGTGGTTATTTCAGGTCTGGGCAGCTAGAAATGAACAAGCAGTGTCGGTTTTCTTACAACCTATAGGACTGTGACCTTTGTGATTGAGATGTCATTTTTCTTAATCAAAGGTTTTTTCCTTTTCAAACCAAATCTTGATTAATTTTGATGCTATCCATAGCTTTCCTCCCGTGGAAACTAAAGCAAAACCTGTCTCTTAATGTAGCATGTTTCCTGATTTACACTGAGGAGAATACATACTTGAAATATACAGGCTGATTTAATTCAGAAGATTTTTCTCTGTTATACAATGTCCCTATGCAGCGGTTATTCAATTCCCATTAGCATTAAGAAGATTGAAGGTTAATAAAGCACTATGCAATCTGTTTCTGGATTTCTATTTAACATATTTTTTTAGTTTGATTTGTTGTTTTTTATAAATGCCTGATCTGTAGGATTGTGTGGTATACCTGTAATATGCTTAATATAATAATAAGCAAATGTCCATTTTGTTTTCTTAGAGACATATGCTGAGCCATTGTCTATCTTTATTTGTGTGAATATACCAATGATGGCTATAACTTCTAGTAAATATATGATTACCAAATCAGCCTTTTCTGAGCTCTTACCTCAACCTTAATCTAAAATGTCTGTTCTTCCTCCAGGAATATCAGAATGAGGTTTTCCTGAGAGAATTTTCCTCCTGTTTTATAATCCTCTCTAGTTCTGGTATTAAAGGCATGCACCACTACTGCCTGGTTTCTATAGAAAGCAGATGTGGTTACTGAGATTAAAGATCTGTGCTATTGTTACCTGGTCTATAAAGCTGGCCAGTGTGACTGGTTTATTTTTCTGATCCTGAGGCAACTTGTATTTATTAAAATACAAATGAATTGCTACTACCCTTGGTCTCCATTCATGTTCTAAGGTGGTTTTTTTGAATGGATAGTTATAAATAATCTAAAATACCAAGTACAATTTTAAAGAGAGAATGTAAAGAGGATTGGGGGAGAAATTCACTCATCTTAATAAAGCATTTATTTCTTTCAAAAGCAGTAGCATTGTACTGGTGAGGATTCTCTAAGGAACTGACAATTTGACAGTGTCACTTCCAGAAGGGATGTTTTAGGATTGTCCTCCAGAGAGGGGTGGGTTATGAAACTGTTTTTACTTATGAAGTATGAGATTCTGGCATTTTGAGATGTTGGTGAGATCCTGGTATAGCTGATTTGATTATGGAAACCCCAATTATATTTTCTCAGGAAAAGCTGTCTCGACTAGGATAGTTTCTGAAAATTATCCTTCCGATAATCCTGTTCTGGTATGAAAATACTGATATTTATTTTGTGGTTAAACCACATAAAACCTTCCAGGATTCAGAAAGATTTGCTATCGCAGATGAAAATCTGACTAGTATGGTCTGAGGGTAAAAACGAAATAAAGTACCTCACATAAATCCTTTTATCATGTCCTGTTTATTCTTTCTGACCTCTCTAATGCCCACACTGTTCCTCATTGTTTTCTGTTTCTGTTTTTGCTGTTCTCACCTCCCATGAGTTTTCTTGTCTATGTGAGCCACATAGACATTAACAATAGTATCAACATGCATTATAAAATCGTAAATTAGAGAAAAAGAGGTAGGACCTGAAAAAGGAGCAAACCAGAAAAAGGTGACACTATCCAAAAGGGGCCAGCATCCAAAGGGAAATACCTGACATTCCAAATCATTAGTAAGATTACAAGATGTCCCTGAACCCTGGACTCACTCACTCCTCTCACCCCAATCTCTATTGTGATAACCAGCTTTGGGGACACAGAGACTTGTTTGTCGGTAGGGGCGGGCATGATGTCTTTCTATCATTTTTTGAAATTCTTTTTTTTTTTTTTTTTTTTTTTTTTTGGTTTTTCGAGACAGGGTTTCTCTGTGGCTTTGGAGCCTGTCCTGAAACTAGCTCTGTAGACCAGGCTGGTCTCGAACTCACAGAGATCTGCCTGCCTCTGCCTCTCGATTGCTGGGATTAAAGGCGTGCGCCACCATCGCCCGGCTCATTTTTTGAAATTCTTATGTGATCTATTAATAAGGTTAATTGTGGGGAACTGACTTGACTATTACAACAAAGAGTGAATGTTATAGCTCTAAGGCCCCTTAATGTGGCAAAGTGAGAATAGGTCATTAGTTACCTATACACTGCTAAGGTATTTTGGGGTGAATTCCTTTTTGAAGGAGAGAAATGCCATGATTTCACAAAATTTCTACAGAATTGACAGTGACTATCCAAAAGACAAGTGTTCCCAAAGCTCTGCGATTGTGTTCTCCACACTGAGTTTATACTCCCATGGATCTGTCTACTGGTTTGTCAGCTATCCCTTCACTGTACAATACTTGTGCTTCCAACATTCTTTCTTTGTTTCAAGGGCTTCATTATTTTTTTGGTATGTGGGTGTTTGCCTGCCATTTTCTGTGCTCAGTACCTACAGAGGACAGAAGAGGGCATCAGATGCTTTGGTACAGGAGTTTAAAGAGATGGTTAGCTTCCATGTTTTGGTGCAATGGAACCTTTGTCTTCTATAATAATAGCCAGTGCTCTTCAATGATAACCTGTCTCTATAGCTGCTTTTTTATTTAAAACTAATTTTCATACATTTTAATTAAAGTATATTACACTATGGGTACTGACATGAGACAATCACAGTGTTCCTTGGAACTCTGTGCCACCCTTCATAGCTTCCTCAGCATTCTCAGCTAAGATAACATAAAAACCCTGAAATTTTTGTCTCCAATTTCTAAGTACCACGGCTACAGGTCTGTGCCACCATGCTTGACTTAGATTGCTTCTACTTCATTTATTCAGGCATAAGAAAGATGGGAGTAAAAAAAGCATTGCAGTCAACCATATTCAAAAACGACTTACCTTTGTGCACCTGGATTTCTCCATCTGGAGAATAAAATGTGTCCTAGTCCCTTGTTGAGTTATAACAGACTCAGTGATAAAGAAGAACAGTATGGGTAAGTGTTAGAAGAAAGTAGACCTTAACACAGAAGGGTTGCATTTGAGAGGAGTGAGTAGGAGGGGAGATGGGTGGAAGCAAAATGAGGGGAGGGAGATGGAATTGTGGTCGGTATGTAAAATAAATAAAAATTTCTAAAAAATCAAAACAGTAGAATAAACAAACTTTTAATAAAAATTCAAAACATGGTTTTTATCCAGTTTGACTAATTTGGAACAGTGATGAAAATGTAAAGTAATGAACCTATTCTTCAGACATAACAGGTTTAGATAGAAAGTAAAATATATGCAAAATTAAGTGATTTAATGAATCCTTATAATGATATTTTACCATTATACCTATAATGGATAGTTACACTAAAGATACTTTCTTCAAAACTCTCCCTCATTCTCACCTCCTGTCTGTCCTGCAATGTGATCAGATAAGGAATGAATGTTTCTTCAGTTGGAAAAAAATCTCACAAAGAGGTCTCAGTCTTTTCCAGGAATGAGAATCCTAGGCAAATTTGAATTTCATGGGATCCAAAAATTTTGCTGGTTGTTAGCCATAGGAAGAGATATAAATGTCTCTTTACAATATCCTTATTTCTGCCAGTCAGACATGTTACAAGGATTGAAAGAGAGGACTTCAGAACTTTAAAGTCCTAGTGGGGACTGGAAAGTGTGACTCTACATATAGTTGCCAAAGAAAGAAACAGTAAAAGATCTGGAGGGGCCTGACCCACCACAGCTGAGTGGACACAGAGAGCACAATAGGAGGTAGCTTGTGCTCAGGTCCACCCCAGGAATTGCCCTCTGGAAATTTGATCTGGCTTCCATTTGTAAAGCTTCCTCCCTAGCAATTCAATACTCCACAGCTCTCTGTAAATGCCTGTTGTCCAAACCTTAGAGGAACTTCTTTATAAGTCCCAGGAATTCTTAAAAATCTGCATGTCATTTGGAGTCACCACTGTTCAAGTCTCCTACTTGAAAGCTTTACAGCCATCAGCAAAGCACACTAACCACATTCAGAACAGTCATTCTTCATGCCTGCAAGTTCCCTTTCTCTCCTTACAGGAGGCATAAACTCCAGTGGGGTTACACCTGCCCTTTGTCCTTGTGATCTATCATTACTAATTATTTACCACATTTGAGCTAAATTCAGGCTTGTGGTTTCATCAAGGGTCAGTCACATTTTAAAGATTCTTTATGCACCATATCTAAGTTATTTTCTGACACTATCCATCTTGTATTTCTTTTAGGTCAGAAGGGGTGAGTTAAAGATGAACTCAGGACAATCTATTCTACCTTACTCCTAAAATGGTGTGATCATTTGACTGAATAAATGGCTCAACAGCAGAGAACATTGGTTGCTCAACACAGGGTCTGACTTTCTTCCCAACACCCACATGACAGCTCACAACTCTCTTTATCTCCAGTTACAGGGGATCAGATACCCTCTTGTGGCTCCACTGGTACCTGGCATGCACTTGGTATAGACAATGAGAAACACAAACTTTATCCACTGAGACAATTTATTGCAATTTTGGGATTCTGAAAATGTGTTTTGAACAAGTGCATAGTCCTCAGAATAACACAGCCCACTGAAAAAGCATAAAGAAAAGAAGAGATAGCAGTTTATAGCATTCAATTCCAAAGAGGAGTTATTAATTGAATTATCCTCTTTTCCTCTGTCCTTCAATGCAAACATGTTTACAATCTGAAAAGAATGCAATATTTTACTGATTTAAAATTTCAACTAATCAGGCTGATGGCTCAGTGGGAAATGTGTGTGATGTGCAAGGCTGGTATCCGATTCTTGATCTAACATCCAAAATCATATTACCCATACATACAACAGAATCTTTGTTCGAAGAAATCTCATTGATGTTAAATTTTCTGGCATCGCTGGATAACTCCCTTAGCAGAAGTATCTTTTTTTTAATTTATTTAAATTGTTTCCAAGAGTGAAGATCTATTTAAAAGTTCTTTTTATTTTATTTTTTTTATTGAAAATTTCCACCTCCTCCCTCCCTCCCCTTTGCCTCCCCTCCCCCCACTCCCACTCCCACTCCAGTCCAAGGAGCAGTCAGGGTTCCCTACCCTCTGGGAAGTCCAAGGTCCTCCCCTGCTCCCCCAGGTCCAGGAAGGTGAGCATCCAAACAGACTAGGCTCCCACAAAGCCCGTCCATGCAGTAGAATCAAAACCCAGAGCCATTGTCCTTGGCTTCTCCGTCAGTCTCCGCCGTCAGCCACATTCAGAGTCCGGTTTGATCACATGCTCCATCAGTTCCAGTCTAACTGGCCTTGGTGATCTCCCATTAGATCAGTCCCACCGTCTCAGTGGGTGGATGTATCCCTCGCGGTCTTGACTTCCTTGCTCATGTTCTCCCTCCTTCTGCTCTTCATATGGACGTTGGGAGCTCAGTACAGTGCTCCAATGTGGGTCTCTGTCTCTATCTCCATCCATTGCCAGATGAAGGTTCCGTCTGGATGAAACTCCTCAGCCTAGCAGGAAGTATCTTAAGTGCCAAATGGATAACTAATGGGGAAGTGAGGAGGCATAGAACTACAAATAATATATACATATCATTGGGAGAGCTGGCTACACTGTGAAATACACAGTTGACTGCTGAGTACCCTACATCATTACATCTCCACTAGTTCGAGACAAATATTTCTTTGAATGCACATATGCAGTATTTAATGTTTCTTATGTTCTCTCCTATTAAGCTTTTTAATGTGAACTTTGTTAAAAATATGTTGACAAAACAGCAAATGTTGGGGTACATCATCTAACCATGAACTTACACTCAAGACACTGACACATGAGAATTGTGAGGTCAAATGTATCCATAACTAATTATTGACATACAAACTAGGCTAGATAACAAGCAACATCTCAAGGAAATTTGTAAAACTATGAAAAACAATACCAGAAACAACAATCTTCCACCCTTTCACAGACGCCCTTACTTGAAAAGTCTGATCACACACTACCTTCTATTTAAACGGTGTATCACTTAGATGATGAACGTCTCACTCTATGTATTTCAGCAGAAAGATAGCTATCACTAAGTGAAAGCACAGTAGGAGATGTACAAAAGCCACAGAACAAGTACAAAGACCACAAAATAAACTTCACTAAATAGATTTTGAAAACATACAGCATACTTTAATAGGTATCGCAAACATTGCAAGTTAGAAATCTGCACCATCATTCTTGGGTGAAGACAGTAAATAATTAACTTTCTTCTTGATGAAAAAGACATTAAACAAGATTTTCTTGAAACTAAAGGCAACGGGACTAAAGTCTTTATCAAATCATTTATATGAAGATGGTTTTTCTCGTTCAGGAGTTCTTCCCTGTTACCTGATATCACACACACACACACACACACACGCACACACACACACACAAAGAACAAAACTGAATAACATATCAGAAAAGGAGAACTCAAAAATTGGGGCATCCCATACCTTTTTAAGTCATTTCAGGTGCGTGCCACTGGTGCCATAGAATCATTTTCAACACTAAAATTTGCAAACATGGTAACACAGGCTATTAATCCCAGCCATTCAGCGGCAAATTCAGGCTGATGATTGCAAATCTGAGGCAATGCGGATTCACATAGTCACTTCCAAAGTAAGGTCCATCTCAAAAAGACCTAAGACTTTTTTTAAAATGTGTATTTAATTCTGCTTCATTTTCTTAGTTTGAGCCAGGGACTCATTTGATACCTGAGTTGATGTTGATTTATTAAGTATGATACTATATTGTATCATACATATTAAGTTTTTAATAAATCCTCATTCACATTTAATCCTATGCTTTTGGATCATCATTCTTAGGATGGCACTTTGCTAGAGAAGAGAGATTTTCCAAATAATTTGATATTCATCTGGTTAGAAATAAATTAGAATGTTCTTAAGAGCATTGTTTCTTCATAGAACTCTTGCCAATCTTGGGATCACTTCTACCTTCAAAGGCATGAGATTTGTGCCATCTGCTCTAGAACTAATGTTATAAAGAGCTGCCCCTTGGTTTCTATACTATGAAGTGGAGATTTTTCTGTGTTCTGACCTTCCACAGAACACTTGTATAAAATGCACCATGTCCAAGGCAATTTATACAATAAAGCATTAAATTGGGCTTACAGCTAGAAAGCTAGAAGGCCTAAACACAAAGAAGAAAGAGCTGAGGGCCCACATTGTGAACCTCCAAAGGAGATAGAGAGCACACTGTGCATTATCCAAGGCACGTGATGCCTCAAAGCCCACTCACTTGGGCACAATTCTTTCAGAAATTCACAACTCTACTCCTGCCTAAAATATTCTACCAACTGGGGAAACAAGAATTCAAAAATGTGGGGCAATGGTTGCCATTCTCTTCTAACCTACATGTTTCTCCAACTCATAGATACTGACAAGTGCTTTTTATCTGACTACACTTCACCTTATGCTTAAGAGAGACTGTTGTTTCCTACAGTCAATGACAAAGAATGAACATTCCTAGTTCACAAAGAATGAATCTAAACATAATACGGATTGATCAGACCAAAGTGAGAATAAAATCTAGAAGAAAAATATCAAATCTTGAAGAACATTTTCAATGGGGTCCCCCTTGAGGCCCCAGGATGGATTATGTGAAATATTCAACCTACATTTTTTTTTTTCGAGACAGGGTTTCTCTGTAGCTTTGGTGACTGTCCTGGAACTAGCTCTTGTAGACCAGGCTGGCCTCGATCTCCCAGAGATCCGCCTGCCTCTGCCTCCCGAGTGCTGGGATTAAAGGCGTGCACCACCACCGCCCTGTTCAACCTACATTTATCCAATGTAGAATAATGGCAAGGTTGCTCCTTGTCCTCCAATTGGACAAGGAGGCAGGTGAGACATGTTTTTTAATACCAGCTATGACTTATTTTGTGGGGCTTTTTAAATTTTGTTTTGTTTTTCAAGAGAGGGTTTCACGGTGTAACAATTCTAACTTTCTTGGAACTCACTTTGTAGATTAGGCTGGCCTTGAAATTACAGAGAACCTTCATCCTCTGTCTCCCATGTATTGGAACTAAAGATGTGTAGAACCACTTCACAGACAAGTTATGCTTTTTGAGTTGCCTGTTTTAATAGCTTCTAGTAGCCATGTTAGAGAAGCAGCAGGTGGGAATTGAAGGTTGAGTTGTCAATCAACCTGAAGGCAAATTTCTGATGCATTAATCTTGTATAAATGAGGTCCCTAGAATCGAGGACCCCAGAATGTCTTTCTCTTCTTCTGTGTCTTTACAGGTTTGCTCTTGCTGTCTTTCTCTGGGATCACCACTTTCTATAATGTAGTGAGTTTCGCTCATGGAACCATTCCATTCTATTGGAATTTCTACATGTGAATTACTATGAAGATCATTTCTTCTTATGTCGCACTGTCTAATTAAGAATACTGTTAGTTTAAATAGAGTATTGATGATAAAAATATAAACAAGTGTCACACAGCTAGAAAACATGAGTTTCTATTGATGATGTATATAGACTGTGATTTAGAGTAATACTTAAAAAACAATCGGGTCTTCATAGCCCAACTAGTTTAAATTCTTTTGATATTAATATCAGGAGATATGTTCACAAGATTTGGGGATGTAACGTAGTTGAAACAAAGCTTTAAAATAACTTAAGGTGAGACTGAGATGTTTTCTTGAGTAGCTTTAAGATGAACTACCCAAGAATCCAATCTGAAGTTTAGAAAGGCACAGACAGAGCTTAATGAGAAACTCTGAAAGTCAGGGAGCAAGAAGAAAGCAGTATAACTAATATTAACTGACATGCTTATCTTGTTAGGATTGGTTAACTAGTAAAGGTGATGATTAATTCCTTATACCCATTTTACCTTCAGTCTCCTGATATAAAATTCTATTGATTAATAGAGGTATGTACACTAAACATTTAAAGTAGAGCTGACTGATTCTTTTTCAAATATACAAGTTTAGACTTTTAACTTTTTTGAGATTCCTCATAAGATTATCTTTCAATAAAAGTAAGAAAGTAATTGGCCCTTTTTATCTAAGTGCAAAATGCAGCCTGCCAGTGAAAGACCTGATAGAGAAAAATATATTGCTTGCCTATAGGGTAAAACTATAACAAGTTGTTTGGGAATAAATGTATGATGGCTTTTGGGATAATTTGTTTTTTTTTTTTACCTGTAATATGTAAAATGTTTAACCACATAAGGGATATGGAAAACATGTTTTTACCTGTATTTATTATAATCATTCATTTGAAGAATACAGTGTGACCATGTTGCAATTTCTATATTTCTTGAAAAACTTTGCTGGATTATATAAGCTGTAGAGAAAAGTATACAGTTGGAAGAATGTGGAGAAGCACAGAGAATAGAAAATAAAGAAGCCATCAAGAGAAAGTGTGAGTGTTTTTTTCCCTAACATTGCTCAGATAAAAAAGTCAAGTACATGCCAACTCTTTGGATTTCCCCTTGAACCCTACTGTTGAAGGCTGGCAAGAAGGCAGTGATAAATAACTTTGCATCCAATAACTTGTACCCAGAAAACTTTTATTTTTACAACTTTTTCAGTTGCCTAGGTGTCAGGGACCAGTCTCAACAAAAATATTTCTCCCGAGGGAAAGGGCATGGGGATTAGAAATATAGTAAAGAATATGAAGACATGAATGAAAATAATAAAATGGAGAAACATACAGGGTAGTATCAGGACGGAATTTTTATGAGTACTGAAAATTTACCTGCATTTAATTTTCCACTGCTTAAAATACCGTTGACCCGCAAAAAAATGGTCCCCGATGAAAGTGGAACTAATTGATGAACCCCCAAATGCACAGAAATGTGGCCAGGAATACAAGGGAGTATGTGAGGGATCCCACAAGAAAACTGCACAAGTGGAGAGGTAAAGACTGAGCACTCAGAAATAAATAGTAGACATATAAAAGGAAAGAGAAAGGTGACGCATAAAATCAGGAGTAAACTGTAAATATTTGTAAATATGGAACAAAGAAATAGGATTCATTATCTGTACTGTCGCTTGGATGTATTTTGAAAGCAGGAGCTAAAATGGTTTGGTTATATGTGCCTAAACTTGTGTTCTCACACGGAGGTCTCAGAGCAACTGGAATGGTGGACACCTGCAAGCCTATTAATTTGTCAGTCCGCCTCTAACATTAGCCTCTAAAGGAGCTGCTGAACATAAGAGAAAGGACAAAACCAACTCTATTTTATGCTAGGTCCCAAGGTGGCTGTCAGAAGAGTGGGGATTTCCATAGGCTTGAGCCCATCTGTTGAAGGCGGCTGTCAGCAGAGTAGAAAATCCTCTAGACTGGAGCCAATCAGAGTCACCTGTACCATTTATACCCATAACAATAGATTCGTGAGTTTTTTGCCTTTACAAACCCTGCCTAAGAACGATGAGATACCTCTTCTGACCACTGCTGCATCATTGTGCTAGACAAGGTCCCTATCACGATTTGTACTACAGGATTAAACCTTGTTTTGCATTTCTGTGAGTCTGTGTCTCTTGTGGTCTTCTTGGGGTCTCTGCAACTTGGGCACTACAATAAAAAAGTGCAGCTGTGCCCAGGCAGAGCAGGCAATGAGCGACCGGCTGCCTGGACCCAAGTACCCAGGCCAAGCAGTGGAGGGAGCATGACTTGTGCCCCACCATATGGCCCAACTTCAAGACCAAATCCCACTTCCAAGCCTGACAGTCTTGCAAAGAAGTAGTCTCAGGAAACTGCAGCTTCAGGCCAGTCAAGTGTCTGTGAAAATGTAAATGAGCAAGTTAAGCCTGTCAGCGAGGCAGACCTGCAGTTTGGATTACAAAGATAGTTTACAAACTTTAAATAAAAATCCAATGGCAAAAACTTTATTTAAAATATTCCGTGGGAGACGTTGAAATACTAAGTGAAATTCTTAAAGGGAACAGTGATCCAAATTCCACTAGACAACTTACAAAAGCTACCAGACAGGTACTTTCCCAGGTAGAATATGTTATACAGAAACAGCAAGTACATTATATTAATTATGATCAGCCTTGGCAAATACATATATTGCCTAGAAAACTTACCCCTACAGCAGTGTTATGGCAAAATTGTCTGTTTCTATGGTTGCACCTTCCTGTTTCTTCAGTTAAGGTATTAAACCCTTATTTTGAAGCAGTATCTTGCTTAGCCCAGAAGAGCAGGATGGAATCTGGGAAATATTTTGGCAAGGAACTGGCTATGATCAATGTTCCTTATACTAAGGAACAGACTGACTGGTTATTTCAAAATAGTGATTTTTGGATAATTGCATTTGCTCGGTTTGAAGGCCAGGTTAATAATCTTTTCCCAGCTGATACATTGCTGCAATTCATTCAACTGCATTCCTTTATTTTCCCTAAAGTTGTAGTAAAAGATCCTTTAAAGGATGCTACATAAATTTTTGCAGATGGTTCTTCCAATGAAAGAGCTGCATATGTGGTTAATGGTAAAGGACATGTAGAACAAACAGAACTGACCTCAGCTCAAATAGTTGAGCTGCGAGCTGTGTCTATAGTGTTTCAACATTTTGCAACAAAGGCATTTAATCAATATACTGACTGCTGATATATATTTAATGCTGTCCATGTCCTAGGGACTGTTCCATATATTGGGACTAGCAATAAACAAGTTAAGATGCTAGTCCAGCAAATTCAAAATGCCATACAACAATGGTAGATTGCCATGCTTTGTAGGGCATAGCAGAATGCATTCAAATATTCCTGGTCCATTAGCGGAAGGTAATGCTTCAGTTGATAAACTTACAAAAATAATTGCTGTATCTCAGGTTGAGCTTGCTCAGGAAGCACATGCTCTGCATCATCCAAAAAGTAAAAATTTAAGAAAACAATTTATATTAACAAGAAAAGCTGTTTGCCAAATTATTAAGCAATGTGATATATGCTAACAGTATTTACCTGTACCTCATTTGGGAATAAATCGCTGAGGATGACTACCTAATCATTCATGGCAAATGGTTGTTATTCACATTGCAGAGTTTAGAAAATTAAGATATGTACATATGATAATTGATACATATTCAGGATTCTTGATGGACACTACACAAACTGGAGAATCCACTCAGCATGTAATAATTCATTGCTTAAAAGGCTTCTCATGTATGGGAACCCCACAAATCATAAAGATGGATAATGGGTCTGGATATGTTAGTAAAGCAGTTCAGCAATTTTGTTCCCAATGGAATATCGAATATAAGACAGGTATTCCTTATAATCCTCAAAAATAAGGAATTGTGGAGCGTGCCCATGGCTCCTTGAAAGCACTTGGAAAAATAAAAGCAGGAGAATTATATCCTCAAATGCCATATAATGCTTGAATCATGCACTTTTTACACTAAACTTCTTGAATATGGATGTCCATGAGCAGTCTGCTGTGGACAGATTTTGGCATGATGGCACAAAGGCAACCATTGCTAAAGAAAGGTGGAGAAACTCTTGCACTGGATTATGAAAGGGACCAATCCCTGTGTTAATCTGGGGTTGAGGGTATGTCTGTGTTTTTTCACAGGATAAGGTTCAAGCAAGATTGCTTCCAGAACATTTAGTTCGATGCCTCCAGCACAGGAGTACCAGCCTGATGATATCACAGCTTCTGATGACTCCACAAGAGAAGCAGAAAGAGATTCCTGAACCCATAGTCATGGGTCATGATTTCCTCATACCACCATGCTGCAGGTCAAGGAAACGGATACCTGAACCAGTGTTCCTGACTCACAACACCATGCTGCAGTCTGACAAGGGAAAGAAGATCATGGTGATGACTGGTGATTCCTAGATTTTTGATAAAATCGCTACACAAACTTCCAGAAGTAGTGAGTCCTGTTTACTTTGGAACCAGAGCGGAAACACAGAGTGAACACTTGACTATTTTTACTTCTGGACGATGAACTCAGATTGCCAATGAGGTATTAAGTCTGCTGTTGAAATGTTGAAAGAACCTGAGAACTGAGACCTCAATTTTCCCCTGAGGGGATAAAGACATATTACAAGTAGTGAAGAGAGCCCCTCATCAGATATGAGGAGAGTAGCCTAAGGGTTTTGCTTCTACTCAGATACTGTGACAAATGCTTAAAAGAGGCATTGTATTTGGACTCTCACCTATTGTAAAAATATTCTCTTGTCTTTTGTTTAGAATGGATTTAAGAGAATCATGATTTGACAAATTGTATTATGGTATTGTCCTGTTAAATTGTGTTATGGTATTGACCTGTTAATGTTTTAGTTTATTATAAGATGTTAATGATTAGAAAATTGTTATAACTTGTCCAAGAAACGTTTGAAATTACCAATGAATCTTGAATTTGACATGTTTGATAAGACAAATTTAGATTTCAATACAACTGAATACTAACAAGAAACACTATAGACCAATTCAAAGTAGGCATTCCCAAACCTGGTGATCCTCCACTCCTTTAATTAGGAGATTTATAAACATAAAAGTATGTATAGCACAAAGTATTAACTGCTGATGAGCTCTCTTGAAAGGAACTTGGCTAAGAGACACAGAGCCCAGTACTTTATCCCTTAACCCTGTGATTACAAAGGTCAGCAGTCAGTGATAGGTTTAATCCTTTTTCCACTCAAGTGCCAAACACAAGGACTTGCATAGTTGGAATACATGTTCTGAAGATGGGAAAGTCTGGGAAATGGAAAAGTGTTCACATGAGGCAGATGCAAACATCTGTACTGTTGCAGAAGTATAGGCTTTATTAAAGTTAATAAGAAGGGAGTGTTAAGGAAAAATAAGAAGAAAAGGACAGATCCACTGGCACAAGAAATCCAATTAGGTCAAATCAAACCAGATCAAAATGCCATCATTTTATTAAGTACGACATTCTCAGGTGACTGAATGCATGGCTGGGATACAGAAAAGCAGGGAGCCAATGTCGACCCGAAAACCACGTTTCTCCTTTGGGTGGCAACTTAAATACCCTGTGGGAGTGGTCATGACCCTCCCAGGGAGGGGTCAGGACCTGGCATGCTGGGATTTGGAGTCCAGAGCAATGCAACTCCCAGGCCAGGTTGGCTGGGATAAATGCCAGGGGCTGGAGGCTATGCTCCCTACTTAACAGGGAGGAACTGTGGAGGCCAAAAAATGTGAGCCTATTTCCAAGTTGACAGAAGGTCAGCAAGTTAGATCTTACCTCTAGTTCCTTCAAAGTTATTATGTTTCTGCCTCAAACATTGGTCCCATCTAGATTTAGATCAGAGAGTTCTGCTCTCTCAAGGTTATTGTCAACAGGTGTAACTAATAGCCAGAACACATACTTCAGGAATAGAGAAGTAGATATGTTTTCTACCTCAAACAAAAGTCTATGTATCTCAATAAAGAAAGTAACTAGTACATAAGAGAAATTGTTAGAGGAATCTAAATATAGAATTGTCCTTAGTAAAAAAGATCTTAAATCTTTGAAATTAATAATAACTTGATGGTACCAGAATTAAGAAACCAGAAAGGTCTGACAAGTTATGAAGGACTAGATAATTTATTTAAGGTACATAGAGTGAGACTTAGAGACCATATATTGTATTCTCTCTCTCTTTCTCTCTCTCTCTCTCTCTCTCTCTCTCTCTCTCTCTCTCTCTCTCTCTCTCTCTCTCTCTCTCTGTCTCATTACAATGCTGCACACCTTGAGGTTGGTCTTCCCATTCCACAAGTTTCCCCTTGCAATACAGAATAATATTAGCAACTTTTGAAGCTAGCTTGGGATCATTTGACTCTGTGTTTTCCCCTGTTTACACACTCAGTTACATCTGGTGCCCCATCATGGGTTGAGGGGACTGGTCAACTCTATTTTGAGGACCCTGAGGCACTCCCGTTTTGCAAGCCACATAGTGCATTGGGTACTGACTCTCCCCACCCATGTCACCAGCTGGTGGCTCATGTTTCACAACCACTGATGGGCTCTGTGTGCCCTGGGAATGCAGTGAGGCTCTCCACTTCCCACTGCCTCTCCAGCCAGTGATCCCCAGAGAGCACATAGTCCGTGATTCACACTGACAGAAGGCTTTGTGTTTTTTCTTTATCCTGGTCACCAAATCTCTGAATTGCCTTGATCACTGTAAAAGCTACTCTTACTTTGTTAAATAAACCATATTTTCCAGTATCTAATGCATGAAAACGAATTTGGGATTTTCTGCTGCTTGCATCTCTCAGTCACGTAGCTGCAATGGCGACACCTGCTTGCTGGTATTGGTTATTGCACATGCTCCAATTGACTATAACTGGGTAAACTAGAAAAATGGGTCAATAATGTAACAATCCATAAATTCAGTAAGTTTTTACTTATGCTATGGATAATATTCAGCAATGCTTATGTGATTTTCCTTCTACACCCCTTCATTTGATTATAGGTATTAACTTTGCTTTCAATTATCTCATTAAAAATGGCTTGGTAATAGAGCAAAAAATAAGGCATTTTAGAAATGATACAGTCTTTACAGACTAATAATGAACAGCAAAAAGGGGAAATCAGCACTTTGGAGAAGAATATGACCAATTTGATGGGCAAAATTCAGTCAGTGATGGAAGGTGCTGAGACATTGCTTGAGAGAATTCATGTTGTTGAATTTAATAATTAGAATCTGTTGAACAGTTATGATAGGATGGCAGATAGGGTGTCTCTAAAGAAAGGTTATATGCAGCCATCAAAGTTATGTCCAAGGATGAGATGTTATCTTTACTGGAATAATAATTTATGTTGGAATTCTCAGTGAGCCATTAAAATAGAACACTGAATAGGAGATCCAGACTTTACAAAAGGCAGTGGTTAAAAGATTTGAAAAAACTGAAGAATTTACTGAAACTGATGAGCAGGGACAGAAGGTACAAAGACAGGATTTAGCCTCATCCATATGTGTCAGACTCTGGGATGACTTTTTCAGAGTTATAACTGCCTATACAGTGATCTTCTTAGAAAGACCATCTGGCAACAAGTACCCTAAAGTAGTCAAAGAATAAACACGAGAACCTATATATATGAGTGATCTAAAAGACACTACACAAGCAATACTGGCTTATGGACTGCATTCACCTTTTGTAAGGAAAATTGTAAAAACATGGGCTTAAGGCAATAACGTCATCCCACACAGGTGGCTTCAGTTAATCTCAGAGGTCCTAGAAGATGGACCTCAGATGCTTCTGAAGTGTTAATAGAGAGAAGAGATTAAAATTTTACAACAGAGAAAAGCAAAAGGATTTTTCCAAGATCAAATTCTTGGTGAGGGACATTATTTTGAATCTCAGGACCAGGCTCTCTATAACAAACACACCTAGTCCCAGTGTAGCACAGCAGCTTTAAATACTTGGGACACAATTCAGGAACTAGAAAAGAGAATTGAATTATTTATTAGGGTTAAACACTGCCAGAACTCTTTAGTTACTGTTTACAAAGATTAACTAAGGAGTACAGACCCAGAAACTACATGTGTACTTATTAAATCTTTGGCTTTTGAAAATGCCAATTTAGATCTGGGTGGTGGTGGAGCACGCCTTAAATCTCATCACTTGGGAGGCAGAGGCAGGCAGATCTCTGTGAGTTTGAGGCCAGCCTGGTCTAAAAAGTACTAGTTCCAGGATAGGCTCCAAAGCTACAGAGAAACCCTGTCTCAAAAAAAAAAAAATAAGAAACAAGCAAATGCCAACTTAAAATGTAAAAGGATCCTTGGGCCTTTAAAAGTCAGATTAACACCAATAGATAAATGGATCTTGCAAACAGTGAATGTTGAGACATGTGAATATACTACTGAAACTTGGGTAGGAGAAACAATTTCCAATGGTATAAGGAGACACCAAAATGTCATTTTTTTTAAAAAAAAATTGTGGTAGAATGAGACATCTGAAACAGGATTGGAGACAAGGAATTCCCAGGAACAAGGTCACCTTTAGGAAACAGGTGCTTGAGCTTTGGGTGATTTCCACGGGACACAGAAGAACTTGGACTTTCCCTTCTTGTGGCATGAGTTTCCCCTTATAATATGTAAAAACATAATTGTTTATCTGTAAGCTAGCCTGGTTATTTCCCGAATCAAGCTAACTTCTCCAGATGAGTGTATTTATATAAATGAAGAAAGGTGAGAAATCAAAAAGGGTTACCTTATCACTAAATGCACAGGACTTCTGTCCATATAATTTTTCATGTGCAAAAAAAATAGAGACTTCATAATACTTGAATATATTTGACACTTGCAGATGTGTTTTCTTCCCAGTCTTATGTAAGCAAATGTGTGTTGCCTGAAGATATTTCCAAAATATTTATAGCCACATTCGCTTGAGGATGAATCTTCTCATGTCATCAGAGTACTGTGATTTGCAAAGGCCTTAATAGGCTCCTTATCTACTAAAAGTTTACTCTCATATAAGGACTACCAAGAAGAGGAAAACTTTACCACACTGATTGCACCTAAAGTGTTTGACAAGCTGGACTGTGGTGTCACATCCCTTTATTCCAGCACTTGTGAGACAGAGACTGACAAATCTCTGTGAGTTAAAGGCCAGCCTTGTCTATGAGTGAGTTCCAGAACAGACTCCAATGCTACAGAGAAACCCTGTTGTAATATGAACGGCGGGCTGCGTCCCACCACCCGGCTAGCTTTACCCGAAATAATTACACGGAAACTATAATCTTTTAAACACTGCCTGGCCCATTAGTTCCAGCCTCTTACTAGCTAGCTCTTACATACTGATCTAACCCATTTCTAATAATCTGTGTAGCCCACGAGGTGGCTTACCAGAGAAGATCTTAACCTGCGTCTGTCTGGAGTGGGAGAATCATGGCGGCTGCCTGACTCAGCTTCTTTCTCCCAGCATTCTGTTGTTTACTCCACCCACCTAAGGGTTGGCCTATCAAATGGGCCTAGGCAGTTTCTTTATTAATTAACCAATGAAAGCAACAGATTAGATACAAGACCCACCTCCATCAAAACCCTACCCCGATAAACCAAAAAAAGAAAAAAAAGAGACTTTCTTTGCAGTATGATTTTTTTTTCAAGATTTTAAAGCCTGATGACACATACAAAGGCTCTACCACATTGGCTAAAATTGTAGGGTTTCTATTCAGCATGTGTTCTTGGATGAATGTGTACACTTCTACAACATGCAAAGGCTTTACTACATTCAGTACATTCATAAGGTTTCTCTCCAGTATGTGTTCTTTTATGTGTTTTTAGACTACGGAGTTGTGAAAATGCTTTATCACATTGATTACATTCATATGGCTTCTCCCCAGTATGTGTTCTTTTGTGAAGTTTGAGAGTACTGGTATATGAAAAGGCTTTACCACATTGATTACATTCATAGGGTTTCTCTCCAGTATGTGTTCTTTTGTGTCTTTGGAGTTTAGAGTACTCTGAAAAAGCTTTATTACATTGCTTACATTCAAAGGGCTTCTCTCCAGTATGTGTTCTTTTATGTATTTGGAGACTACTGTTCCTTGAAAAGGCTTTACCACATAGATTACACTGATAAGGTTTCTCTCCAGTATGTGTTCTTTTATGTATTTGGAGACTACTGTTCTGTGAAAAAGCTTTACCACATTGATTACACTGATAAGGTTTCTCTCCAGTATGTATCCTCTGATGTACTCGAACTTTACTGTTCTGTGAAAAGGCTTTACCACATTGATTACATGTGTAGGGTTTCTCTCCAGTATGTGTTCTTTTATGTACTTGGAGATTATATTGAAGTAGAAATACTTTACCACATTCATTACATTCGTAGCGTTTCTCTTTAGTATGTGTTCTTTCATGTATTTGAAGTTTAGAGCATTTTGAAAAAGCTTTATCACATTGATTACATTCATCAGTTTTCTCTCCAGAATGTTGTCTTCTGTGAACTTGAACACTTCTGACATATGAAAAGTCTTTACTGTACTGATTACTTTCATAGATATTCTCTTCAGCATGTGCACTTTGAAGTAATTGAAGAGAACTGGTACCTGCAAAGGCTTCATCATATTGAATACCATCATATGGCTTCTCTGCAAAATGAAATTTTTCAAGCCTTTGAAGGTGACTGTAACATACAAAGGCTTTATCACATTGAGTATATTCAGAGGGCTTTTGTCCATTACGGTTTCTCTCATCCCTGCAAAGATAATTGGCACATGTAAAAGTTTGACCATGTTTATTACATTGATGAATCTTAATATCTGTATGAATTAATTTTATGATTTTGTTTAATTGTAAAGAGGAATTAGATTTTAAGTTTTACATTCATGGTGCTCTCTTTCAGTATGAGATGTTCTGTGTCTTTGAAGAACCTTTGATAGTATGGGTCTATTTTTAAATGACCCACATTTATAGCATCGTTTTATATGAATTTTTTTACATATTTGAAAGGAACTAGACTAACTCAGTTTTAAATAACCTTACATTTGGATTCTTATGTTTTCCTGTAGTGCAATACCAACCACATGAAAGTGTACTAGAACAAACAAAAGTAAGGACAGAGTCCAACACTCATAGGGCTTATCTTCAGTGTGAGTTTGCTGATGACTTCCGAAGGAATTTTGAAAACCAATTAAATATAATCTTATAGCACATTCAACAAATCTACCCAGTGTTGAAATACTAAATATCTTTCCTATCTTCTCATTATTCTGAAAGATATACAGTCCCTCTTTCAATTTTGGGAAGCTCACTTGTGACATATGACATTCTTATTAAAGGAAGAAGAACTGTCCCTTGAATTCACACAATTTGACTTTTTGTAATTGGCAGACATGTGGTGTAGGAATTAATGTTTCTCCAGAAGAGCCTTTTTGACTCTCATGACCCAACTCTTTTTAATTTTTTTTTCGAGACAGGGTTTCTCTGTGGTTTTGGAGCCTGTCCTAGAACTAGCTCTTGTAGACCAGGCTGGTCTCGAACTCACAGAGATCCGCCTGCCTCTGCCTCCCAAGTGCTGGGATTAAAGGCGTGTGCCACCACCGCCCAGCTCATAACCCAACTCTTTCAACAAGTTTGGCAAAGTCACAAGTACATGAGTAACATGCGCTTTACTACAGAGATTTTTAGCACAGTTTTAAACATATACTTATTATCTATTAAATGTGTCTATGTGTGTTATCTGAGTGGTATGAAACTAAATGGATTAGCAGCTCTACAGTATAATTCTCATGGTAGTATCAGTTAAGACATTGTTTCCTTCTCTTCTGTTTAGAAAAATGCACACACAATTTACCTCATATTGAGGCATATGATTTTATGAGAAATTAATAATCAACCATATACTTTATGGTATGCTTACTTATACTATTTTTTTCTTTAAATCTCCCAGGACAAATTAAAATTTCTTCAGAGACAAATATACACCAAGTTGCAAATAAAAGTTACCTTCCATGTTTTCTAGGACTTTGACAATACTCTTCAAAATTATGGTCTTCCCAACTGTAGCCTAAAATATAGGAACAGAAAGTAGATAATATATTAAAGGATATTGTACAAAGTTGAATACCTTAAGTGAACTATGCCTTAGTTATTTGGCTCATTCTTACTCTTTCTCAAACACAAGTATACAAAAGTATCAATAAATAATACACAGTTGTCTCCTTATTTTAAAATGTGAAGGAAATTTCACAATCTTACCAAGAGCGGTGAGGTTCCTGTATGTCTCCAGCATCACATCTATGTAGAGACTCTTTTGGGAAGGATTCAGCAAAATCCACTCATCCTCAGTGAAGTCAATGTGAACATCCTCATAGGTCACTGAATTCTAGAAGAATCCAATCAACAATAAAACAAAGTGTGATCCTGACATTGGATACTTCTTTTACAATGATATATTTGTATATTGCTGCTGCTTCCCACACTTCTGCCATGCCATTGCATTATAATATAAACAAAAATCACTGTAGAAGGAAACTGAAGAAGAGGCTCATATGTGCCATTTGTTGGCCCTTTAAATAGGATACAGCCTTGAGAAAGAAATGCCAATAAACAGACATACAGAGACAGACAAGCAAGCAGATCAACACTACTGAGAAAACATTACAGAAATAATGAGACCAATGATTATCTAGAAAAAGGATGGCAAAATTGGGTATATTCACTTGTGACTTTAATCCCAGTGATCAATGTAAAAGCAGATGAAATAAATTGAGTTGGATGTTGGTCAAAGCCTATGCAATGACTTGCAGGTAAGCCAGAGTTACAAATCAATAAAACCCAGTATCCATCCATAATCATTTAAATAAAAAACGTAAAAGGAAATCAGAGGTTTTAAATGAAGTTCTTACACAAACTTTGTATTTACTTTAATTCTACATTCATCTTCCAGAACTTGCAGTGGCCCAGTTTAAACTGTTTCATAATAAGATCTTAAAAGGGAGTGCATGTTTAACACTTACAAATGGACCAAAGAAAACTCTAGCCCTGCAAATGATCATAAACAACATAGAGTAAGGGAGATGGGTCAGCAATTAAGCAGTCTTGCTGTCCTTGCAGATAAGTGGGCACAATTACCAGTACTAATAGGGACTTGTACTTATCCGTTACTTCAACTTCATAGGTTCTGATGCCTCTTGTGACAACCATGAGAAACAGGCACGCCTGTGGTACATACCCTTGTATATAGATACAACCTCATATTCATTGAAAGCATTCAAAACAAAAAAAAATAGAGGCAGGTAGAAAGTCACACCCCTGCAGTGCAATGATTCTGATAGCAGAGGTATTGATGTCATGGATACTACTCTCCTGGGAAAGGGAATGATACCCTCCACCAAACTTCAAATTTCAAGAAGTTCAGCATCGGAACTTATTCTTGAAATGTACAAAAACCTATATTCCAGGCTCATCAGACAGTAAAAGAATACAGAAAAATAACAAGCATGTTGCTCCACCATTAATCCCTCTGTGCAGTAGCCAGGAACATTGGTATTTCTGAGTTGAGAACAGCATGGTCTAAGGAGCTACACTGAAGACCAAGAGCTACACAGGAAAACATTGTCTTTCAAAATCAAAAGTAAAAACAAAAAATTAAAATAGAAATCAGGATAGCAAAAAGCTTAAAAGTGAACAGAAATTGCTTCAACTGCATGTTTTGTCATTGAGTGATACCATCTATAATGGTGGTGAAGTCATAACATCAGGACACACATAACCAGAAATGGGTTCAGGCTATGAACATGTAAATACAATCCCCAATATAGGAATTTCATCCAAAAAATTTCTCCTACTCAATGTTCTACAAATACAACAAAGAAGAGCACCCCGGAGAGACAAGTGTTCAACCATTTCTTCTAATCTGGGATCTTTTCCTCCAATCAACTACATTCTGACCCTGATCCATAAATATTCATAGTTATCCCATGATTAAAACGTATTTAGTCTAACTTCAATGACTGTCATAGGCTAGAACAGTTCCTGAAGTGATTCAATGTGAAGTCTCTTATAACAATCATGATATTGACTTGATTTGGCCATAACCCACACCTAATAGTGCCACTCACTCCCTAGGAGATTATTGGGTTTCACTACATTCAAACTACCAGAGTGGTTTATCTGAGTCTTAAGATAGATAGATTCCCAATTATCTGAGGTACTGCCATATTGGTTACCATAGTGGCTATACAGGTTTACATTCTCAGCAACAATGGGGGAGTGTTTCTTTTTGGCCATATCTTTGCCAGTATGATATGTCACTTGTGTTATTGATCCTAGACAATCAACGTTCTACTAATTCAACATCCTTGCCAACATGAGTTTTCTATTATGTTATTGAACCTAGCTATTCTGACAGGTATAAAGTGAATTCTAAAAGCTCTTTTGATGTACATTTGGTTAATGGCTAAGTATATTGAACATTTAGTTAAGTGTTTCCAAGACAGTTTAGATTCATCTATTTAGAACTCCTCGTTTAAATCTGTACCACATTTTCATACAATTAATTTATTTCTAGATGTGTTGCTTGAGGTCTTTTGCTTCTGAACAAGTATATCTAAACTACATAGACAAACATGATGTGTACTCACTGTAAGTGGATATTAGCTGTGGAATCAAGACTAATTACTGTACAATCCACAGACCCAGATAGGATAAGAGACAAAGATGGCTGTAGCAGGGGGTCCATGGATCCCAAAGATTCTATTAAATAGACTAGATTTTGTGGGAGTACACAGAGCAAGAACAGGAAGGATCATAAGAGTAAATGTAGGTATGTAGGGGAAAAACACAGCAAGAAATTAATAGAATAAGAAAGCTTTCAAGGGTTGATGTTAAAACAGTGCAGTAACAACTTTCTGCAATCTTTGAGGGTCATTATAGTGAGGACTCCCTATAACTCAAAAATATGGAGCCTGTACTGGCCATCTTCTGTAATCACATATGGTTCTCAGTAGTGGGATTATAAAACCAAGCCATCCACATAATATTTGACACACACTTGTGGTGTATGGAAGATATATCAGGAAAATGGTGGCTCAAGATTTGTGTAGTGGCTAACCAATGATTGGCCCAAATTGAGCCCCAACATGGCTAGGAACAGCACCTAGATGGGCAGGATCCAGAAGTTAAATGGCTCAAAGAACTAGGGTAGAAACAAATACAAGTAACAATAAAGAAAAAAGTCAATGTAATGATACCTAATTCCATGGCCAATAGCTCTCCAGGTTTCCAATCCTGTTCAGCTTTGTTGAGAACATCACACTTCTTTTTCTTTGGCTGGTTCCATTGCACGTTAGTAGCTCTCCTTAGCAGGTAACCTACGACCCTGGGATCTCTAACATCTTGATAATTAAAGAATTCCAACTTTCCAATATTAAGGCCCACTCAAGATTTTCAGTACCCTTCCAAAGTCTTTGGGTCAATACACTGACTCTGCCCTCTGCGGTACACACACCTGGTCTTCTAGACTCTGGCTGGCTCAATTCCACGGCTACTGCTGTTTTGGTGGTCATCTCACAGTGCTGGCCTCTCCAGACACTGGGGTCTTCTGTTATAACTGGGTTTTACCTTCACCAGTGTTTCTCATAGAACCTCCTTAGGGTGCCACACCTCTTGGCCTAACCCTTCCAGTCCTCGGCATTCAACTGCCAATGACACTGCACCTTTAGTGATGTCCTTTCCTGACCTCTCACAGTGCCAAGCCTTATATCCATCAATACCTTCAAAATATTACCACCCGGTGAAACACATTAGAAACTCCACCTACCTGTTGAGGTACAATTGTGGCTACCCCTGGAAGATAGTTGCTCTGTGCTCTTAGAAAACACTTCCCAGACATTTTCACATCAGTGATGCTGGTCTCGTAATCATCACTAAATTTTTAGCTCTAGCCATCCAGCATTAAGTATCCAGCAGAACCATGTTTTGCTTAAATACTTCTGATAACTTGCTCATCCCAGCTGATTCTTCAGCCCCAGCTAACAAGAAACAGAGAATATAATGCCTTTCTTTTATCCTTAACTTTTAAGCCAGAACCCCCAGCTGTCAGGTTCTGCTGCTTACTGGGGTTGGAACATGGCACCTTGTTTAATTCTATCTTTACCAGCTTTCTGCTTTTGGCTGTACAATCTTGGCTGTCCTGAAACTTGATGTGTAAACTAAGCTGTCCTTGAACTAACAGAGGTGTGTAGGCCTCTGTGTTCAGAGTACTAGGATTAAAGTCAATGTGCCACCATCCCCTCAGGCCACGAATCCCTTTTATTAAGTATCTTCAGTAGAGTTATCACTAACATCCACTTGGCAAAGTCTATCTTAAGCTGCGATGAGGATTCTTCTTCCCAGGGAATTAATCAAAATCTCCTAGGCTCCCACAAAGGAGCCTAGGCAGTTTGGATGCTCACTTTAATAGACCTGGATGGAGGTGGGTGGTCCTTGGACTTCCCACAGGGCAGGGAACCCTGACTGTTCTTTGGGCTGACGAGGGAGGGGGACTTGACTGGGGGAGGGGGAGGGAAATGGGAGGTGGCTGGCGGGGAAGAGACAGAAATCTTTAATAAATAAATAAATTAATTAATTAAAAAATAAAAGAAATTAAAAAAATCTCCTTACTTTAGCCTCAGGCAGATTTTTTGAACCAAGGCACTTCCTTCACCAAAATATGACAAGAGTCATTTGTAAGAAACATTAAAATTCTTCTCTGAAACCTCTTGAGCTGGCTCCTGATATTTCATTTTGTCATCAAGGTCACTCTCTCCCTTGCTCTTCCTAGTATGACCCTGTATGCAGTGCCAAATGCATTCTTTCCTTTTTGAAAGCCAAAGAATCAAAGACCTTATGATTCGAAACAAAAGCATGGTTAGGACTAGCACAGCAATACTCTAGTCCCTGGGACCAACTTCTGTTTTAGTTTTGTTTTTTTTTTTTTTTGTTTTGTTTTTTTATAAAGAGACACCATGACCAGAGAAACCCCCCCCCTTTTTTTTTTTTTGATTTTTGAGACAGGGTTTCTCTGTAGCTTTTTGGTTCCTGTCCTGGAACTAGCTCTTCTAGAACAGGCTGGCATCGAACTCACCGAGATCCGCCTGCCTCTGCCTCCCGAGTGCTGGGATTAAAGGTGTGCGCCACCATCGCCCAGCTCCAGAGAAACTCTTATAACAAAAGTATTTAATTGAGGAGGCTCACATATAATTTCAGAGATTGAGTTAATTATCATCATGGCTTGAAGCCTGTAAACTGGCAGCCAGATGTGATACTGGAACTGAGAGTCCTTTGTTCTTGACTAAGAGGAAACAGGACATAGTTGACACACTAAGAAGTATCCTGAGAATAAGAGACCTCAAAAAACCACAGTAACATACTTCCTCCAACAAGACCATGCCAACTCCAGAATGGCCACACCTCCCACTACTTCCACTCCATAAGAGATTATGGGGGCCAATTATATTCAAACTACCACAGTGGTATTGCTGAGTCTTGAGGTAGATAGATTCCCAATTATCTGAGGAACTGCCATATTGATTTCCATACTGGCTATACAGGTTTACAATCTCAGCAACAACGGGGGAGTGTTCCTTTTTGTCTGTATTTTTGCCAGTATGATATGTCACTTGTGTAATTGATCCTAGCCAATCTGACAGGTATAAGATTAATCATTAAAGTACTTTTGATTTATATTTCCTTGATAACTAAGGTTGTTGAACATTTATTTATCTGTTTTTCTGCCAGCTTTAAATTCATCTATTTAGAATTCTTTATTTTCGTCTGTACCATATTTTTATTTGATTATTTGATTTTAACATCTAGTTTCCTCAGTTTTTTTTTTATTCTGAGCAAGTAAAACCAGAACCACATTGACAAACATGATATGTACTCATATATATGTGGATATTAGCAGTTGAGTAAAAATAATCTCAGTATAATCCATAGACTCAGAAAGGGTAAATTACAGGAATGGCTGTAGCAGGGGATGCATGGATCCCACATGAAAGAAGAAAATAGACAAGATTTTATGAATGAACAGAAAATAGCAAGAGTAACAATCATGGGATAATGGAGGGATGGAGGGAGAATATACAGGGAGAGATGACTGGAATAGGAAAAATTTTAAAGTTGATGTGGAAACCTAATATAGTAGAAACTTTTTGCTAGCTAAGAGGGCAACCGTAGTGAGGATTCCCAGTAACTAAGAATATGGAGCCTGAACCTGTCATCTTCTCCAATGACATATGGCTCCCTGTGGTGGGAATAGGAAAGAAAGCCAGCCACAAAATATCTGACACACAGTGTGTTGTACCGAAGATATACCAGGAAATTGGTGGCTTAAACTGGTGTAGTGGCAAACCAATGATGGGACTAACTTGAGGCCTAAGTGAAAAGAGGCAATCCATGACCAACACTGCCTGGATGGCAAGGAATGAGAAGTTCAATGATTCAGAATTTAGAGTAGAACAAAATACAAGTAACAAAAGAGAAAATAATAATTAATATAATGATTCCTAGCTCCGCTCTAATAAAATCATAGATTGTTTCCTAGCCTGTCAACAGATGGCCTTCCTCTGAAAATTGATTATGGCAGATGCAAAGAACTTTAATAAACACTAGCTAAAGCATGTGGAAGCAAGCAGAAATTTGGGTGAGGGTTTTTTAGAAGCCAGATGTGTCAAGGACATGAAAAAGACCACACTTTACAGAATCAACTAAGCAGGGATCATAAGGGCCTAGAGAGCCTGAGAGAGCAATTATGGAGCTTACAGTGTCTGAGTTCTATCCTCTCAATAGAGGTTGCTTTGCTTGGTGTTTTTCTGGGACTGCTAACTGTAAGAGTGTTTCTGACTCTTTTCCTTGCTCTTGGGACTATTTTCCTTCTACTGGGTTGTGTAATCATGCATGGACATGAAGGTTTGTGTCTAGTCTTATTGTATCTAATCATGATGTTTGTTGACATTCCTAGGAGGCCTGCTCTTTCTGAAGGGAAACAGAGCAACAGTGGATCTGGGCCAGTGGGAATGTAGGGGACTAGGGAGTTTAGACAGGGTTGAGGCTGTAGTCAGATTGTACTGTATGAGAGAAGAATAAAGAGAATAAATCAAAAGAAATGAAAATGCTTTGAATCTAACTTCATAATCTTCACAATCTTTAACAGCCAAAATGTTCTTCAAATATCCAAAGTCTCTTCTGATACTCTAGATAAAATATTGTCTTGTGACATCTTTTAAAATCAATAACCAAAGTAAACTTTTCAGACATAAAATGACACTGGATATATTCCATTTAGAAAGAGAGGAATATGTCTGTCTGTGTTTCAGTCCTGAATTCAGGCAGAAATCCCATACTCACATACAGACGACACCAGGCAAAGAACAGGTAGGCCACCAGTTCATCAAACTTCTTCATTCCTTTAGTTTCCACAGTCACAATCCGCAAACAACTCTCCAGCCATCATCCCTGAGACATGTCCCTAACCCACAAGAGCAGCCAGGCCAGCAAGAAGAACAGGTAGTTGAACTCAGGCAAAACTCCGGATAAAGCAGAGTGCACATCAATCATGTGAAATCCAGACAGCCTGTCCACCCATGGGTCTCCTCCACTCTTTGACTACCTCCCCCAAACATTATTGCCATCCTACCTGCCTTCTTGTCACTGTGTCCTAGACCCCAAAAGAGGTGGAGATGTTCTCTTTGAACAAGACACACCAGCTGTGAGAAGGCCATGTAGGCCTCTTGTGCACTGACATGTCCACCCCCAAAGTTCCTAGCAAGATGGAATCTTACCCTTAAAGCACCTTGCTAGGCTTTGTCTCTAGAGCAAGGGTTTTTTTAATGATGACAATCTACTTGGAAGTTTCTGCCACCTAATAGTACCCAGAGCTTTTGTCATTACCAAAAAGACTTTTTCATTTCTTTCTGTCCCACTTGTTTAATTTTCTATTGTAGACCCAAATCAGTCATCTATAAAAACTACCCAACTGACTCAATACTTTTAAGAAATCAGCCTCTGCTTTTTAATTTCAGCTTACTCAATTTTCACGTAATGGAAAGTAAGAATTGTTTGGGACAAAAATATAATCCAATGACCTCTAGATTAATTTTTCATGGAATCTATTTCCGACTGAACTCCTATGAAGTCCACCTTCACTGTCTGCATTTCTCTCAATGCTCCCATCTTTTCAGTCCCATAAGAATGACTGGTTTCTAGAGATTTTGCCATCTCAATCTTAGTATTCTCATCAATCCTCCAAAAGTCATCAATTTCAAGTTCTTTGCAGTAACAATATCACTCTGCTGTACTACATTTTTTTATAACTTCCTTGTTATTTGCTCTGACTTAATTCCAATCAAAAGCATCTCCATGTTTACTTCACTGATACTGCAAGATCACAAAGCCATCATCATGGAATCTTAGGATAGAAATTCAAGATAGCAACTGAAGTAAAAAAAAAATGGGGAAAGATTTATTAGCTTTTTCTCTCAGTTTTTCACTGTCTCAAGCTCAGCTAGCCCTCTTGTCCAGTCAAGCTTTACTTGCTTCTGAGTATTGTCAGACTCAAGGGAAGAGTCTTCCTACATCAATCAATACAATTTCTCACAGACATAGTAACTAGTGATTCAGAGTGGGCATGCCCTCAACTGATGTTTCCTCAGAAGACTCTAAGCTATATCATGTTGAGTGGTGAATCTAATTCAAAGAGACTATAATACATGTAAAAGTTGTAAAAATCAAAACCAGTGCATTCACCATATCAATCACTTAAGGAGAAGAAAAACATTACAGAGATAGCAACAATTAGAAAACACAGATCTCCATAGAAATATAGCAAGCCTCTAAATTCAAGAAAAAAAAACTAAAACTGTCTGGCTACAGACAGCACCCAAACCAACAAAACCTCAAGGAAGTCAGAATAATATAGTAAATTTTCTGAATACAAAAATTGATTTATGCTGGAGGGGATGTGGCGTATGGGGAACACTCCTCCACTGCCTGTGGGTGTGCAAACTTGTACAAGCATGTTGGAAATCAGTATTTCAGTTTGTTAGAAAATTGTGAATCATCTTACCACAAGAACCAGCAATAACACACTTTGCCATGTACCAAAGGATGTCAATCATACCACAAGGGCATTTGCTCAACTATGTCCATACCAGCATTATTTGTAATAGCCAGAACCTGGAAACATAGATGCCCCTCAACCAAAGAATGGATAAAGAAAATGTGCTGGAGAGGTTGTGGAGAAAGGGGTACACTCATCCATTGCTGGTGGGAATGCAAACTTGTGCAACCACTTTGGAAAGCAGTGTGGAGGTTTCTCAGGAATTTCGGGATCAACCTACCCCTGGACCCAGCAATACCACTCTTGGGAATTTACCCAAGAAAGGCCTTATCATACAACAAAAGTATATGTTCTACTATGTTCATAGCAGCATTGTTTGTAATAGCCAGAACCTGGAAACAACCTAGATGCCCTTCAATCGAAGAATGGATGAAGAAAATATGGAATATATACATATTAGAGTACTACTCAGCAGTAAAAAACAAGGACTTCTTGAAGTTTGCAGGCAAATGGATGGAAATAGAAAACACTATCCTGAGTGAGGTAAGCCAGACCCAAAAAGAGGAACATGGGATGTACTCACTCATATTTGGTTTCTAGCCATAAATAAAGGACATTGAGCCTATAAATTGAGATCCTAGAGAAGCTAAATAAGAAGGAGAACCCAAAGAAAAACATATAGGCAACCTCCTGAATATTAACCTTCGTCAGGCGATGAAAGGAGATAGAGACAGAGACCCACATTGGAGCACCGGACAGAAATCTCAAGGTCCAAATCAGGAGAAGAAGGAGAGAGTGCACGAGCAAGGAACTCAGGACCGCGAGGGGTGCACCCACACACTGAGACAATGGGAATGTTCTATTGGGAACTCACCAAGGCCAGCTGGCCTGGGTCTGAAAAAGCATGGGATAAAACCGGACTCGCTGAACATAGCGGACAATGAGGACTACTGAGAATTCAAGAACAATGGCAATGGGTTTTTGATCCTACTGCATGTATTGGCTTTGTGGGAGCCTAGGCAGCTTGGATGCTCACCTTAATAGACCTCGATGGAGGTGGGTGGTCCTTGGACTTCCCACAGGACAGGGAATCCTGGTTGTTCTTTGGGCTGATGAGGGAGGGGGACTTGATTGGGGGAGGGGGAGGGAAATGGGAGGCGGGGTGGGGAAGAGACAGAAATCTTTAATAAATAAATAAATTAAAACTCCAAGTTGAATAAACGGCATTCGGCTGATCTCCTTTCAAATGAAAAAAAAAAAAAAGAAAATGTGGTACATTTATACAATGGAGTACTTCTGAGTGGTA
The DNA here is from genome assembly GCA_025134845.1 of Neodon shergylaensis. Lineage (NCBI taxonomy): Eukaryota > Metazoa > Chordata > Mammalia > Rodentia > Cricetidae > Neodon > Neodon shergylaensis. The sequence goes on from JABTXL010006448.1 coordinate 166,839, forward strand.
AAAAAAAAAATGACATCTTGCAATGGAAATGGATGGAAGTAGAAAATGTCATCCTGTTTGCGGTAAACCCAGACTCAAAATCAAGAAAACAGTATTACTCACTCCAAAGTAGATACTACTTATAAAGCAAAGGATAACAAGTCTATAGTCCACAACCACAGAGAAGCTAGGTAACAAGGAGAACATAACAGAAACATATATGGATCCACCTGGACAGGGGAAATAGACAAGATCTCCTGAGTAAATAGGGACAACAGTCCTGTTAGGCAAGGTCATTACAGTTTACAGAGATCTTGTATTTTGGTTGAAGTAGTAAAACTATAGCAATTGGGCTTCATGATAAAGTCAGTACTTTATCCAGATATTTTCATTGCTTTTTTCTGTGGACCCACAAAAATGGCTAGTCATGCCATTTGTCAATCATCTAAAACTGATTATAAAACTCTGTAATAGTAATTTTTATTGGAAGCCTTGAGTACCAGCCCAAGTACCCCTCAGGTTTCAGAACTGGATATCTATGGCAAGCAAGGATTTCAGGGTAAAACATTTAACTCAAGTATATTACCTCAGCACCTTCTTTATTTTTCATGCTAGAGGAAAAATGAAGGGAAGAAGGCATGGAGAAGAGGAAGAATGAGGAGAAGAAAGGAGAGTAAGGACAAGTAGTAGAAGTGAAGAAGAGTAAGAGCAAGGGCAGATCTCCATGAGAATTCTAGTTTTTACAGACGTGGTTGGAAAAATCCGTAGGCAAGGACTATGCAATAATATGCATATCAAAATCACAGAAAGTGACAGGTAGAACCTGACAAAGCAGTACTCCAGAACAGGTAACTTGACCTACGAAAGAGCCAGCATTCCAAGGGAAGATTCTGACATGCCAAGCTCTCAGATAAAATTATTGAACATCCCTGAATCCTTGATTCACCCATTTTTCTCATCTAATCTCTGCTGTGCTACACACCTCTGGGAACACTCAGAGTTGTTTGTTAGCAGAGGTGGGCTGCCTTCCTTCTCAATGCCTGTCTTCTAGAGAAATTTCTATGTGGTCTGTTAGCAGGTAATTTTGTGGGATTGGCTCTATGTAAATTTGAGTGCTAGAATAAAGAGTGAAGCCATTGCTCCAAGGCCTCATTGTGTGGGGAAATGGAGAAAGGTCAGTCCACTGATCAAGCAGAGGTTGCTCTGCTGTGGTGTTCTGGGAATGTGGCCCATTTCAAAGCAAAGAATCTTGGCTTAACACGGTTTTTACAGATATGACGGTGACTTTTCCAAAAGACAAGTGTTCCCACAGCTCTGCAAACTAGGTTGTTCCATGTGGATGAGCACAGATACACTTCCCGTGCATCTGCCTATTGGTCTGTGCATTGGCTGTATACTCTTGTGGACTCCAATAAATTTTAACAGCTGCGAAAGCAGTAAGTCTCTCATGATGCTTCCTTCCCTCCCCTTTCTGCACTCTGCCTTCAACAGCTACAGAGTAGGTAATGGACTCAATTCTTTCACATGTCTCTCTTCAATTATGAGTCTCCGGGAAAAGTCAGATGGATTAGAGGACTCTCATTAACTGGTCTATTTTCCCTTCACAATGTCCAGTCAAAGCCTAGCCTGGAAAAAATTGCAAAAGTGTTTTCCCAGCACTGGGAAACAGAGGCAGAATTATCTGTGCTCAAAGCAATTCTCAGGTACACAATGTGGGGGCAAGCCTGAGCTAGAAAACACACTGATATAAAGAAAAATAAAAAAAATCAATAACACTCAGGATAAACAGGAATATAATGTTTAAAAAAAGTGGGGAAGAGAATACAATAGTCATTAGAACAGTAATGCATTTAAAGAAATGAAATTTGAAAGAGAATACAAATAATGGGCTTTTTAAAAAGATGAAAATAATGTATTTTAAAATCAGAAAGATAGGAGCTGTAGAGATGGCTCAGCAGGTAAGAGCACTGACTGCTCTTCCAGAGGATCCAGCTTCACTTCCCAGCACTCACATGGCAGCTCACAACTGTCTGTAACTCCTGTTCCAGGGGATCTGACAATTTCACACCAATGCTCATAAAGTTAAATAAATCATAATAAATCATTTTTAAAAATCAGTAAGATAAACCTCAGGTCTATTGACTTTGAAAAGGAGTAAGCCATTCCCTTTTAGATGGCATGGCTCTGATAAAGACAGAATGATATTGCTCACAGGCTCATGTTTGCTGCTGAGATCTGGAACCTGACATACAGAGTTACATTCAAGCAGGGCGGTGGTGGCGCACGCCTGTAATCCCAGCAGAGGCAGGCGGATCTCTGTGAGTTTGAGACGAGCCTGGTCTACAAGAGCTAGTTCCAAGACAGGCACCAAAAACTACAGAGAAACACTGTCTCGAAAATAAAAAAAAAATAATAATAATAATAGGAAGGTTAGCTTGAGGAAGTGAATATTGAATTTCAAATTAGGTAACTGTCCTGTGCAGATATGTTCAATCCTGCTTTATCCAGTTAATACAGCTCCAAGGACTGAGAAACAGGCCATTGACAACTCTGTATGTCATGTTCCAGATCTCAGCAAGGATATTGCCACAATTATGTCAAAAGTATGTACGTGACCTGAGCAGCAGGTCATACTTACTGACCTACGTGCAGTGCCGGAAGATGAGAAAGACAGGAAAACTAGAACAAAGGTGTGATAAAAGCTGGGACAGAGAAGTCTTGTATAAGCTATGTCTTATTCCAAGTTAGCTTCTTAAGATGAATAGCTTCTTGTATACCATTTGTAAGGGGAAATGGGAGGAAATAGGAGACTTCTAGGAAATCAGCAGAAATTACCACACAATGGGACAAACTCAGAATAAGGTTAATCAAGCAATGGAACACAATAGCAGGATGGTGGTGGAGCTCGCCTTTAATCCCTGCCCTGGGAAGGCAGAGGCAGGTGGCTCTCGGGAATTTCAAGGCCAGCATGGTCTCTAAGAGCAGGTTCCAGGACAGACTCCAAAGTCACAGAAAAACCCTGTCACACACACACACAAAAAAATGCAACACAAGAAAAACAAAGGCTATCTCAAGAATATTATGGACTATGCCCAAAGTGGCCTTGGGACCATAGCTCACTGTGGTGGGAAGAGTTGAGTTCTCAGGATCTGAAGAACCTCTCCAGAAAGGCACTGGTTCCAGATCCTTACCATCTCTCCCAAACATATTCCCGGTTTCAATGAAGGAGTTCTATTTTATTCTCCATAACTCAGGACCTTAGGCAAAACCCCAAGGCCTAGACACTCACTAGGCTGTTCCTGGCTCTGCCAAGAGTATCCCTGGTTTTGAGAAGGAGCTATGTTCCTTCTCCATGATTTGGACCCTAAATGGAAAGACATCATTGATATGGCCAGCTCTCAACACAACAGCATTTTCCTTTTCAAATGACTGTCACTTCTCTCAGCATATACATCTGGCAGAACTATAATTTTCTCTAAAAAGAATTGGAACTTCAAGTCACACCATAACCTAATGTTCATTATGATCCCATAATGACCTTGAGCAGCACGTTAGAGGTTTCTTCATTGATCTGGGACAGGAGTAGTGGCTGTTTATAAATCAGTGGTGTCTCTGTCATGGTCTAGAGCCAAAGGTTTAAACAATCCTTGTAAACAATTTTGTATGCTAGCATCTTAATCTCTAACAGGCCTAGTTAGCACACTACTTTGCTATCTTTGGGTAATTTAGAGGCAGCCTTCCTCAGCTAATATCTCCTAAACATTGGTGATGATACCTTTATATCAAATTTCTACTCTTCTGCACCACCGGCTAGTGGTAGAGTGGGAAGGAACACAAGAATGCCATTTACAAACTCCACAAAATTAACTCCAAAGGGATCGTACTCCTAAATGTTAAATGCAAAGGGCAAAGCTTCTGAAAGATAATAGAAAAACTAGACATCTTTAAGTTTGGGATCCTGCCTTCCATACGTATCAAAACCACGTTGATGTGAACCATAAAGATGTTTCTACACACAATTCCCTGCTGTAAATGCTTTTCACAGATGCAGCCCACAGAGGCCAAGACCTGGTTCTGGGGAGTTGCAAGGACGATATGGGACCTCAGAAAACACTGATGGTAGCAGTGGGTTCCTACACTCGCTCAAGGAGGGCCTGCCACACTGGCTCCCGTGGCTAAGATCCTCTCCTCCTCATCTTGGAACAGCAACCCTTTACTCACCATGTCGTGGCTTCCAGGCTCACCCATGTTCTCCTCAGAGCTCCCTGCAGTAGCACTCACAGCACAGAATACAATCCACTGGCGCCTGCTCAGCTTTAAAAATCAATCCGGCAGCATGGCGCCAGGAAGTGCCCTGCCTGATTTCTGACTGACAGGTGAGCCTGGAGGTCTTGATTGGCTAGTGAGGTTTGAGTGACAAGAGCACCTCCCTGAGCCTTACAGTGCGTTTAAAGACACAGCACAGGATTCCTTGGCTCTGGCTTCCACCCCAGACCCAGACTTTTACAGATCTGCAGACATATGAATTTCAATATCACTCATGCCTCTATCAGAGAGATGATACAGCTATCTTCCTGCAATCCACAACCACACTGCCTCATCCTCCTGGACATGACGTGGCTAGCTAGCACAGCCCATTATACAATGTGGAGTACACTGATTCTCCTGTTCAAAAGATGGAAGGATGCACAGAATACTAATGAGTACATTTTTTTAGGAAACCAAAGATGATGTTTGTTCTGTGGCTTCAGGCTGATATCAGCAGTCACAGGCACTTCTGACAGCCATGCGAGCAACCCAAGCACCAAATGACAACTAAGTTGATACATTTTTCTCCTGCCAGAAGATTTCGTGATAGCTACAGACTATGTCCCATTACAGACTATGACCAGCTGGCAAATTTAGCTCAGGTTCTCAGGTGTCCATCATTACAGAGGCTTTGAGACTGCCACATTCTTAAGCTTAAGTGGGTACAGTCATTCCGATTTTTACTATACTTGCTTTATTATTTTATCTTTTGTAATTACACAATTAGAAGAATTCTGAATCCTCTCCTCTTTTAAAAGCCATAGATTTATCTATTATAGGCTTTTGGTCTCATGGGTCAATTATCCTATAGGTCTTTCCATTGGCTGACTCTGGGAGGTATAGTCCTTTAAACTTTCCTGTCTGCCTTTCCTGGCTCCACGGCACAGCATGGGTCAGACTCAGCTGGCCACAGCATGTATACTTGGACTACCCCAATTTTAGCAGTAACCTAGGCCAATTCTAGGACAAACACCATACCCCCTTCATTCTTTTCACCCAGGCAGAATTGGGAGAAACTGTGGCTTGGTGATCACAGCACTGCTGGCTGCAAGGGTGAAGGCAAAACTTATTTTGGTCTCTCCAAGTCTTGGAGCTGTCTGAAGATGGCAGTGGATACACTACCAGTGCTGTGGGAGGACTATAATATTTAAAAACTCTAAAAATTTCTTCCTTTGTTTCTGCTTCTTTTCAGCTCCTCTGGCTATCAAAATCCATCTTAGCAACTGTACAGATACTTGAGTACTATTTCCTTGTGCCATGTTTACAAATATTTGCAATTTACTCCCAATTTTATGCCCAGCTTTACTCTTTCATTTTTATATCTACTACTAATTTCTGAACACTCATTACTTACGTCTCCACCTGTGATGCAATTTTCTTGTGGGATCCCTCACGTGCTCCCATGTACACGTGACCACACTTCTGTGTGTTTTGGGGTTCACTGCTCAGACCCACATTTAGGTGCCATTTGTTGGCTGACTGTGGCATATTGGGCTGCCATTTGTACACACTGACACCTTGCTTTCTGAAAGATTTTAGAGCCGCTTTATGCATGGCATTAGGATTCTCAAATGCTAGCTCTTTAACTATCAATTGCCCTGCTTCTGTATCTCCAATCAACCTATTAGATGCCTGTGTCAGTCTGGAGACAAAGTCTTGAAATAATTTATCTGGTCCCTGTCTTATACTAGACAACTCCTCAGCCGGTTCTTTAGAAGACGAAAGTCTATGCCAGGCCTTCTTGGCAGCTGCATTAACTTGGACATATGCTGTCATATTAAAGTCTAATTGCTGATCTCTGTATCTCCTTTGCACACTCCTGCCTAGCCTTATTCTGCCTAACTATAGTCCACTTCTGGTATATTATTAACCAATGAAAGGAATACATATTCAAAGAACACAGAAGCATTATCCTACTGCAGTGTGAACTTGTGTAATGTGAGCTGATTTAGATCTGTGACATGAAACCACTGCTTCAGTCAATGGCCTGTGTCTGAAACCTTGGGATGACCCAGTTGTGTCAAGCAGGACTATATACATTTGTAGGTGGAGATTTCCTGTTCTGACAGTTTCCAAAAACTGACATGGAGACTTAATATTAATTATAAATGCTTGGCAGAGAGTTTAGGCGTATTACTAGGTAACTCTAACATTTAAAATTAACCCATGTTTCTTATCTATGCTCAGCCATGTGGAGGTACATTTATTAGCATAACACATTCATCTCCTTATATGTCTGCATTTGGTTTGTGAGTTCTCTGACTCTGCTCTTGCTCTTCCCAGAGTCCTCAGTTTGGTTTTCCTTCCTATACTTTGTTACTAATAATGACATCAACACATTGTCATGGTATATAGGAGTATTCCACAGTACCTATTTGCAAAACAAAAGAAAAATCTACAAAAAACTTTTTCCTTAAATATTCATTTGCTCAAGAGAATCTCTCCAATTGTATACCCAGTAATCTGGTCTGTCTTCATTCACATGACATGCATTAATACATGCTGGGAAATTACAGAATCACTCCCTACTATGAGCCACAGAATTATGCAGTAATTATACAGTTATCATTTTTTGAGATCGACCCATCAGAATCAATGATTCTGTTGTGATGGATTTAATCAAGATGTAAGGCATATCGGCATAATTGCCTTGTAAATTAACTGGATGTTTCCTGGCTACAGAATTCTCCCATAGCTTACTCTCATCTGTTACCTTTTTGGGATATATTGCCCACAGTTTAGCATGATTTGATCTCATTTTGAGCACAATTTCCCCTAACTATGTGCAAAAGCAGGCACAGTATCACAAAAAACCTGTTCCCCATTACCCGATCTTCATTCTTTTTTCCAATGTATACACAGAACTATAACTTCTTGTGATTATCTTTATTGGCAGCCATTTGGCCAGCATTAAGTGTCCAGGCAAAAGTACTTCATTAAAACCATTCATAGATTTCAAGGGCATCGAAATACTACATTCATAAGACTGTAGATTGATAGTCACTCAAATAAACAGAAAAATAAGTATACTCTGGTTTTACCTCATTTACAGATAAGAGATTGGCCTAAAGTAACCTTGCTGTGAAAGACTCCTAAATCTTCACACTTACCTTCACCTAAATTTATAGATGACTTTAGTCCATGACATTTACTACTTATGTTTTACTCTCCCAGATAGGAAGAAAAAGAATTAAATATCTGCCCACAGCCCAAAGAAGACAATCCATCTTTTTCTGGGGCCTCCAGACTTACACTACCAATGACCAGAGTGGCAGAAAGGCATCAAAAACCAGATCTGATAATTTAGAGCTTCAGTACCTCTTATCAAGGTTTATTTTGGGGGTAAACCCCACTAAACCATTCAGCGTTTAGAAAGATTTGATATATGCTTTGGAAGAGTTTCTTCTTTTGTTTTCATAGTGGATGAGACCCTGTGGATTGCTTCTATACCAATATGGTATGATAGACCACGCCCTCCTGAAAGGTTGCTATAAACACCCTCAAAAAATTACTTTGCTCAACTGCTGAGATGAAATTATATTGATGAAATTTGTTACCTGAATTGATACTTTTTGTCAGTGTCATTGTGACTACCCAGAGTATAATATCTTCTCACACATTTTTACATATAAAGGGCCCATAAATCTTCCAATCTAACACCTTGAAAACGAATAGGCGACGTGGAGAGATGGTTCAGGAATTAAGAACACTGACTATTCTTACAGAAGTCCCGAGTTCAATTCCCAGCAAACACATGGTGGCTCACAACTGGTGAGCAAAGGAACACGTATAAAATCACTCACATAAATAAATAAATCTTAGAAAAAGAAAAATTATAAGCATGTAATACTGATTTGTAACTAAGAATTACCTGGAAACAACCTAGATGCCCTTCAATTGAAGAATGGATGAAGAAAGTATGGAATATATACATATTAGAGTATTACTCCGCAGTAAAAAACAAGGACTTCTTGAAGTTTGCAGGCAAATGGATGGAAATAGAAAACACTATCCTGAGTGAGGTAAGCCAGACCCAAAAAGAGGAACATGGGATGTACTCACTCATATTTGGTTTCTAACCATAAATAAAGGACATTGAGCCTATAACTCAGGTTCTAAGAGAAGCTAAATAAGGAGAACCCAAAGAAAAACATATAGGCATCCTCCTGAATATTAACCTTCATCAGGCGATGAAAGGAGACAGAGTCAGAGACAGAGACCCTCATTGGAGCATCGGACTGAAATCTCAAGGTCCAAATCAGGAGCAGGAGAGAGAGCATGAGCAAGGAACTCAGGACCGCGAGAGGTACACCCACACAATGAGACAATGGGGATGTTCTATTGGGAACTCACCAAGGCCAGCTGGCCTGGGTCTGAAAAAGCCTGGGATAAAACCGGTCTCGCTGAACATAGTGGACAATGAGGACTACTGAGACCTCAAGAACAATGGCAATGGGTTTTTGATCCTACTGCACCTATTGGCTTTGTGGGAGCCTAGGCAGTTTGGATGATCACCTTACTAGACCTGGATGGAGGTGGTGGTCCTTGGACTTACCACAGGGCAGGCAACCCTGACTGATCTTTGGGCTTACGAGGGACGAGGGACGGGGGACTTGATTGGGGGAGGGGAAGGGAAAGGGGAGGCGGAGGTGGGGAAGAGACAGAAATCTTTAATAAAAAAATAAATAAATAAAAAAAAAAAATAAAACTAAAAAAAAAGAAAGATTTGATATAGCAGTGGGAAATCTGACTAATAGGATCTGAGCACAAAAAAAAATAAATTAACTCACATACATCCTTTTATCATGTCCTGTTTATTCTTTCTATGGCCTCTCTATTAACTATGTTGTTCTTAGTACTTTGCTGTTCCTGGTGGTTATGCTGTGCTTGCTGTTCCGACCTAGCAAGAGGTTTCCAGCCTATATAACCCACACAGACATTAACAGTCATCTCTACATGCACTACAGAATCATAAAAAACAGGTAGGAAGGACCTGACAAAGCAGCCCTGCAGGAAAACAAGAAGGGCCAGTATCCAAGGGGAAATACCTGACATTCCAAACCTTTGGATAGGATCAGTAGACTTCCATAAACCCTGGACTCACACACTCCCCTCAGCCCAATCTCAAGTGTGATCACCAGCTTATGATACCCAGACCTGTTTGTCAGTAAGGGTGGGCATGTTGTCTTTCTTTTTGGAATTCCTACATAGCAAAGGAAATTATGGAGTATTAATTTAATGTAGACTTGACTATTCAACATAGAGTGAAAGTTATTGCTCAAAAGTCGCATGGCATTTGTAAATGAGAGAAGGTTATTTGGTCCCCATATACTGCTTGGGTACTTTGGTGTGAATAACTTTTTGAAAGGGAGAAATGCCATGATTTCACAAGATTTCTGCAGAATTGACAGTGACTGTCCAAAACACAAGTGTTCCCAAAGCTCTGCAATCAGGTTTTCCATATGGAGTGTATATTCCTGAGAATCGGCCTATAGGTCTGTCAGCAGTGCATTCATTGTGTAATACTTGTGGCTGCAACATCGCCCTTCCTTTGTTTAATAAAAACAGACTGTGCATATTTCTCTGGGAAATGAATAATAATTTTAAAATTAATGTCAAATAATCTATTGATGGCAACCAGAGAACTAGTTTGTCTATCCTGCAGATGAGTTTTACAGGATTTTAGAAAATCTCTCATCTATGGTAAAACGCAGCACTAATATAAAAGTTCACAGTTATTATGACATGATGTAGTTAAGTCCGTCTAAAAGTTGTAGAATTGAGTTCTTAAAGAAAGGATTGTTAGTTTAGAAGGCTAGTTTTTCTATTAGTCATTGATTATTAGAATGTACTTTGATGAAGAATGGTTAGGTAGAGTTTACCTGGTATGCATCTGTGGGACCATGGTTGCAGTTGAAATAGACCTGATAAGTAAAATTTGTGATCAAGGCAAAAATAACCCATTTTATTCATGACAGGGCATTACCAACTTTCTCAAAACATACATAGCTAGATTTTCATAACAGAACATTTGTCAGAAATACAAGAGGAGAGTGTCCGATAACATACACATTACAGTCTCATGGGCAGAATATAGACATTAGTGATAGAATATTTTTAAAGGCAATCTAGTCTCTGGGGCATAGAGTTTAATACAGTAAAAGGTGACATAAGATGTGAGGTTCTCTCATAGTTGTAGGTCTTGTCTTGAAGTCTGGAACATAGTGGAAACCCATGGAGACCAGGGAGGAGCAGGTGCAAACAAAATAAAGACTTCATAATGCTTGAACAGATTTGACACTTGTAGACTTGTTTTCTTCCCAGTCTTATGTAAGTAAATGTGTGTTGGCTGAACATATTTTCAAAACATTTATAGTTACATTCCCTTCAGTATGAATGTTCTGAGGTTCTCAGAGTACTGTGATATGCAAAGGCCTTAATAGACTTTAAATCCACTAAAAGTTTACTTTTGTATAAACACTACCAAGAAGAATAAAACTTTACTACCCTGATTGCACCTAAAGGGGTTGTCAGGCTGGACTGTGGTGGCATGCCCCTTTAATCCTAGCACTTGGGAGACAGAGACAGACAAATCTCTATGAATTAAAGGTCAGCCTCATCTATGAGTGAGTTCCAGAATAGACTCCAATGCTACAGAGAAAACTCTATCTAGGTAAACTAAAAAAGAAAAAGATAAGAGTTTCTTTGCAGTATGATTTTTTTCTCAAGATTTTAAAGCCTGATGACACATACAAAGGCTCTAACACATTAGCTAAAATTGTAGGGTTTCTATACAGCATGTGTTCTTTGATGGATGTGTACACTTCTATGACATGCAAATTCTTTACTACATTGATTACAGTAATAAGGTCTCTCTAGTATGTGTTCCTTTATGTATTTGGAGACTACCTTGGCGTGAAAAGGCTTTGCCACATTGATCACAATTATAGGGTTTCTCTCCTGTATGAAGTCTTTTATGTGTTTTTAGACTACTGATTTGTGAAAAGGCTTTACCACATTGACTACATTCATATGGTTTCTCTCCAGTATGTGTTCTTTTGTGAAGTTGGAGACTACTGATATATGAAAAGGCTTTACCACATTGACTACATTCATAGGGTTTCTCTCCAGTATGTGTTCTTTTGTGTATTTGGAGTTTACAGCTCTGTGAAAAAGCTTTATGACATTGATCACATTCAAAAGGCCTCTCTCCAGTATGTGTTCTTTTATGTCTGTGAAACTCACCAAGACTCGCAAAAGCTTTATCACATTGATTACATTGATAAGGTTTCTCTCCAGTATGTATCCTTTTATGTACTCGAAGACTACTGTTCAGTGAAAAGGCTTTACCACAGTGATTACATTCAAAGGGCTTCTCTCCAGTATGTGTCCTTTTATGTACTCGAAGACTACTGTTCTGTGAAAAGGCTTTACCACATTGATTACATGTGTAGGGTTTCTCTCCAGTATGTGTTCTTGTATGTATTTGGAGACTACACTGACGTGTAAAGGCTTTACCACAGTGATTACATTCATAGGGTTTATCTTTAGTATGTGTTCTTTCGTGTATTTGGAGGTTAGCACATTTTGAAAAAGCTTTATCACATTGATTACATTCATAGGGTTTCTCTCCAGCACGTGTTCCTTTAAGTATTTGCAGACAACTGGTACCTCCAAAGGCTTCAACATGTTGAACACCATCATATGGCTTCTCTGCAGAATGAATTTTTTCAGGCCTTTGAAGATGACTATAACATGCAAAGGCTTTATCACATTGAGTATATTCAGAGGCTTTCTCTCCATTATGGTTTCTTTCATACCTGCAAAAATAATTGACACATGTAAAAGTTTTACCATGTACATTATACTGATGAATCTTAATATCTGTAGGAATTAATTTTATGATTTTGTTTAATTGTAAAGAGGAATCAGATTTTAAGTTTACATTCATGGTGCTCTCCTTCAGTAAGGGATGTTTTGTATCTTTGAAGATCTTTTGATATTAAGGGTCTTTTTTTTTTAAATAACCCACATTTATAGCATCGTTTTCTACGAGATTTTTTTTTTACATATTTGAAAGGAACTAGACGAACTCAGTTTTAAATAACCTTACATTCTTTTTGCATTCTTATGTTTTCCTGTAGTACAATACCTACCACAATAAAGTGTACTAGGACAAACAAAAGTAAGTACACAGTCCAACACTCATAGGGCTTATCTTCAGTGTGAGTTTGCTGATGTCTTCTCAAGGAAGTTTGAAAACCAATTAAATATAATCTTATAGCACATTCAACAAATCTACCCAGTATTGAAATACTAAATATCTTTCCTATCTTCTCATTATTCTGAAAGAGATACAGTCCCTCTTTCCATTTTGGGAAGCTTACTTGTGACATAGGACATTCTTATTAAAGGAAGAAGAAATAAATGGTTGTCCATTGAATTCACACAGTTTGACTTTCTGTTCTTCACAGGCATGTGGTGTAGAAATTAATGTTTCTCCAAAAGAGCCCTTTTGACTCACATAAACTAAGTCTATCAATAAGTTTGGCAAAGTCATAGCCGGGCGGTGGTGGCGCACGCCTTTAATCCCAGCACTCGGGAGGCAGAGGCAGGTGGATCTCTGTGAGTTCGAGACCAGCCTGGTCTACAGAGCTAGTTCTAGGACAGGCTCCAAAGCCACAGAGAAACCCTGTCTCAACAAAAAAAAAAAAACAAAAAAAAAAAACAAAAAAAAAAAGTTTGGCAAAGTCACAAGTACTTGAGTAACACTGGCTTTACTACAGTCTATTTATTTTTTGGACAGTTTTAAACATACACTTATTATCTATTCAATGTGTACATGTGTGTTCCTTGTGCAATATCTGAGTGTTATGAAAATAAATGGATTGGCATTTCTACAGCATAGTTCTCATGGGGCTATGATTCAAATGGTGGTATCAGGTAAGAAATCATTTCCTTCTCTTCTGACTTTAGAGGAATGCCTTGGAAACATATACCAGTTACCTCATATTGAGGCATATGATTTTATGAGAAATCAATAATCATCAATATACTTTAAGCTGTGTTTATTTATACTATTGTTTTTCTTTAAATCATCCATGACAAATTAAAATTTCTTCAGAGACAAATATATACCAAGTTGCAAATAAAAATTACCTTCCATGTTTTCTAGCACTTTGACAATGATCTTCAAAATTATGGTCTTCCCAACTGTAGCCTAATATATAGTAACAGAAAGTAGATAATATATTAATGAATATTGTGCAAAATTGAATATCTTAAGCGAACTATGCCTTAGTTATTTGGCTCATTCTTACTCTTTCTCCAACAAAAATATAGAAAAGTATTAATAAATAATACAGAGTTGTCCCCTTATTTTAAAACGTGAAGGAAAGTTCAGTCTTACCAATAGCTGTGAGGTTCCTGTATGTCTCCAGCATCACATCTTTGTAGAGACTCTTTTGGGAAGGATTCAGCAAAATCCACTCATCCTGAGTGAAGTTAATGCGCACATCTTCATAGGTCACTGAATTCTAGAATAATCCAACCAACAGTAAAACAAAGTGTGATCCTGACATTGGATTCTTCTTTTAAAATGATATCTTTTTATAATGCTGCTGCTTCTCACACTTCTACCATGACATTACAATTAATGTAATCACCAGTCACTTTAGAAGGAAACTGAAGAGGAGGTTCATGTGTGCCATTCCTTGGCCCTTTAAATAGGATACAGCCTTGAGAAAGAAATGCCAATAAACAGATATACAGAGACAGACAAGCAAGCAGATCAACACTACTGAGAAAACATTAGAGAAACAGTAAGAACAATGATTATCTAGAAAAGTGATGGGGAAATTTTGATATATTGACTCTTGCCTTTAATGCCAGAAATCAATGAAAAAGCAGAAGAATTAAATTGAGGTGGATGTCAGTCAAAGCCTATGCAATGAGATACAGGTAAACCAGAGTTACAAATTCATAAAACCCAGTATCCATCCAAAAAGCATTCAAATAAAAAGTGTAAAAAGAAATCAGAGGATTTACTGAAGTTCTTACACAAAGTTTTGTATTCACTTTAGTTCTACATTCATCTTCCAGAACCTACAGTGGCCCAGTTTAAACTGTTTCATAATAAGATCTTAAAAGGGAGTGCATGTTTAACACTTACAAATGGACCAAAGAAAACGTCAGCCCTGCAAATGATCATAAACAACACAGAGTAAGGGAGATGGGTCAGCAATTAAGCGGTCTTGCTGTCCTTGCAGATAAGTGGGCACAATTGCCAGTACTAAAAGGGGGCTTGTAATTATCCATTACTTCAACTTCATAGGTTCTGAGGCCTCTTGTGACTACCATGAGGAACAGACACGCGTGTGGTACATACCCTTGAATATAGATACAACCTCATATTCATTGAAAGCATTCAAAACCAAATAAATTAGAGGCAGGTAGAAAGTCACACCCCTGCAGTGCAATGATTCAGAAGGCAGAGGTATTAATGCCATGGATACTACTCTCCTGGGAAAGAGAATGATACCCTCCACCAAACTTCAAATTTCAAGATGTAGGTGAAGTTCAGCATAGCAACTTATCCTTGGGGCTGGAGAGATGGCTCAGTGATTAAGAGCATTGCCTGCTCTTCCAAAGGTCATGAGTTCAATTCCCAGCAACCGCATGGTGGCTCACAACCATCTGTAATGAGGTCTGCTGCCCTCTTCTGGTCTGCAGACACACACACACACAGAATATTGTATACTGTATACATAATAAATAAATAAATATTAAAAAAAACCTTATACTTGATATGTACAAAAACCTACATTCCAGGCTCATCAGACAATAAAACAATAAACACACAAAAAAAACCTAAGTATGTTGCTTTGCAATTCCCTCTGTGCAGAAGCAAGGATCATTTGTATTTCTGAGTTGAGGATAGCATTGTCTAAGGAGATACATTCAAGACTCAGAGCTATACAGAAAAACATGTCTTTCGAAAACAAAAGTAAAAACAAAAAATTAAAATAGAAATCAGGATAGCAAAGGCTTAAGAGTAAATAGCAATTGCTTCAACTGCATGACCATTTATAATGGTGGTGAAGTCATAACATCAGGACACACATAACTAGAAATGGGTTGAGGCTATATACATGTAAATCGAATCCCTGATGTAGGAATTTAATCCAAAAGATTTTTCCTACTAAATGTTTGAAAATAAAACAAAGAAGAGCACCCCGGAGAGACAAGTGTTCAACCACTTCTTCTAATCTGGGACCTTTTCCTTCAATCAACTACATTCTGACCCTGATCCATAAATATTCATAGTCATCCCATGATAAAAACGTATTTGGTCTAACTTCAATAATTGTCATAGGCTAGAACAGTTTCTAAAGTGTTTCAGTGTAAAGTCTGTTATAACAATCATGATATTGACTTGACTTGGCCATAACCCAGCCCAATAAAGCCACATCTAATAGTGCCACTCCCTAGGAGATTATTGGGTCTAACTACATTCAAACTACCAGAGTGGTTTATCTGAGTCTTAAGATAGATAGATTCCCAATTATCTGAGGAACTGCCATATTGGTTACCAGAGTGGCTATACAGGTTTGCATTCCCAGCAGCAATGAAAAAATGTTCTCCTTACTCAACATCCTTGCCAGCATGAGTTGTGTTATTGAACCCAGCTATTCTGACAGGTGTCAGGTGAATTCTAAAAGCTCTTTTGATGTACATTTTATTGATGGCTAAGTATATTGAACATTTATTTAAGTGTTTCTAAGACATTTTAGATTCATCTATTTAGAACTCCTTGCTTAAATCTGTATCACATTTTTATTCAATTAATTTATTTCTTAATGTGTTGCTTCTTGAGTTCTTTGCTTATGAGTAAGTAAACTCAAGCTACATAGACAAACATGATGTGTACTCATTGTAAATGGATATTAGCTGTTGAGTAAAGACTAATCACAATACAATTTACAGACCCAGATGGGGAAGTGACAAAGATGGCTGTAGCAGGGGGTTCATGGCTCCAAACAGGAAGATTAAATAGACTAGATTTTGTGGGTGTACTCACAGCAAGGATTATAGTAGTGGAGTAATGACTCTGGGACTTTTGGCTATGGAGTATTTAATTGGGTTTTTACTTGTGAGCAACAGGCAATTTCCATTGGTATAGAATCTTATTTATTGACACAAACTTAAATTTGAATATGTTCTTATTTTCATCTATACTATTTATATCCTAAGCAAAATTATTTTGTCATATTGTATGCATGAATGCTTCTACCTCTGCTTAAGACATTTTGGATATCAATACAATTTTAGGATGTATTTATCATATACATTTCTACCTCTGATTAAGATACTTATACACTGTTTACACTTTGAGGACATTATCCGCATCTGTTGGACAGCTGTTTAAAGATTGTTTAATATTCTAATATGAAGTCATATATAAGTATAAGTTATATATAGGTATCACATATGAAGTTATATATGAAGTCACATATATATATGTTATATATAGGTATTAAGAATTAAAGGTCAGGCCGGGCGGTGGTGGCGCACGCCTTTAATCCCAGCACTTGGGAGGCAGAGGCAGGCGGATCTCTGAGTTCGAGACCAGCCTGGTCTACAAGAGCTAGTTCCAGGACAGGCTCCAAAACCAAAGAGAAACCCTGTCTCGAAAAACCAAAAAAAAAAAAAAACCAAAAAAGAATTAAAGGTCAATAGTCATCCATATTTGTCATACTTATTGTTAGACTAATCAGGTTGTTTACATACATAGAAGCTGTATTCTGCATAGATAGGTAGTCTCCACCCACTTCAAAGAGCTGTAGAACATTTAAATAACTTTTAGCTTTGTTAATGTGAGACATGATTGCTCAAATCTATGTCCGAGAGAATGTTGAGCATGGAAGACACTCCACTTGGAGCTTGTTATCTTCTTGGCAAAACTGGCCTTTGGGCAAGGAACTGCCCAGGCATCGACCACCCACAAAATGCATGATGTCAGGACAGGACAAGCAGGACACAAGAAAAATGACTGTCAACTCTTGCAAAGACAGGATAACATGGTTTTGAAAAATTTCCTGCCTCTGAAAATAGTCTGTCAGTTACTCTAGGCCTTAGCCAAAGTTGCTTGCTCCAATGTTGCAAATAAGACTTTGGGTGATTGCCCAGGTAGCCAGTTGTCCCTGTCACTTCTTGTACCTTTTGGAAGTTGCTTGATTGCACTTCCTGCTTATTCAAGAAATATTATTTCCCTTCTCAGGTCTTAAATGGGGTTGAAGCTACAGTTACATACCTCTCCAATTTATTTATAACACAAGATTTAAACTCCTTAGGATAGGATAATTATTGAAACATTTATCACATTTCTTGCTTGATATTGTTTATGCTTATTGTAATTCTAATTTTTATACCTGATATTTGTTCTATTGTATATAGTTTTGTACTAGGCTTACAACTCTCTTATTTAAATAAAAGGGGGAAGTGCTGTAGGAAATCCTACAGCCAGTAGCCCTTAAGTTACCCACTCACTTGGGCGTGGCCTCTATACTGTAAGGCTGATGTAAAGCATGCATTCACTCTCACATCTGGCTGCAGGGTTTGTTTGCTGTTCCCTGTTCGAGCAGAGGACTGTGATCTAAATAAATAACCCTGGATTATCCTCAATTCTGAGCTAGTGTAGGATTTCGCTTTAGCATCCAATATCAAATTTCCAACTACATCATGTGGGGGCAAGCCTGAATGAAAAAATGCCTTGCTCTAAAGAGAAATAGATAAATCAACAATGCTTGAAAAAATAAAAAATGAAATCTGTAATAACGAAGTAAAAGTGGGGAACAGAACTAAATAAAAAATAATGCAGGAATGCATTTAAAGAAATGAAATTTGAAAAAAATACAAATAATGTGCTTTTTAAAAAAAGCAATTTATTTTAAAAACAATAAGAAATACCTCAGGTATACTGACTGTGAAAAATATTAGGACATTTCATTGCAGACTAAATGTCACTAATAATAGACTGATTGGAATAACTCAAATGCACATACAGATTGCTGAGCTCTGTAACCTGACATACAGAGTTACAGTCAATGGCTGTTTCTCAATCCTCACATCTGACTTTACTGAGTCAAGCAGGATTGAACACATCTGCACAGGACAGTTACCTAACTGGAAACTCAATATTCACTGGCTCTAGCTAACCTTCCCAAATTATAAAATCACAAATCATGTCTATCTTCATTCACATGACAAAATTAATACATCCCGGCATGTTAAAAAATTACTAAAAATGTATTAGTTATGATTTTTATTGATGTGAAGAGACAACATGACCACCATAACCTGGATAAAGAAAATACTTAATGAAGTTTGCTCATTTCCAGTTCAGAGTCCAGTGAATTATCATCATGGTGGGGGCATGATGATGTGCAGGATGATGTGGTGCTGGTTACAACTTGGAATGCAGACCACAGGAAGTTGAATGACATGCTTGGCTGTATTCAGAACACGGGAAGTCTCCAAGCCCATCCACATTGACACACTGGTTTCAACAAGACCATACCCATTTCAAAAAACCCACAATTCCTAATAGTACCACTCCCTGTGAGATTACAGGGGCCAATTACATTCAAACGACCACACTGCCACAATCAGGTCCTTTCTCACACTGGTGACTCCAGCAGCTGATTTCCTCCCATTTCCCCTGCAGTGCACTCAGTAAACTATTCTTTCTACTCTGGTCTGAAGGCAGAAAACATGTTCCACATGCAGATGCTTCTCCTGTGAGTGTAATGAATAGTTGACTTCATGACTCAAGTGGGTAATTTTAAAAGTGTGAGGCCATACAGTCATTTAAGAATTTTGGAGGAGGGCCTGGAGAGATGGCTGGGGCTGGAGAGATGGCTCAGAGGTTAAGAACACTGCCTTCTCTTCCAAAGGTCCTGAGTTCAATTCCCAGCAACCACATGGTGGCTCACAACCATCTGCAATGGGGGTCTGGTGCCCTCTTCTGGCCTGCAGGCATACACACAGACAAAATATTGTATACATAATAAATAAATAAATTTTAAAAAAAAAAGAATTTTGCAGGTGTAATCAAAAGGATAACAAGGTCATTGATCAGAAAGCAACTCACTGGGATAAAGGTCACCTATGTCAATATAGGAGAACTTGTCTCAGAAATATTTTTCTAAAAGGCTAGAAGTGCAGCTGTTCTAGAATAGTCTTTCCAGGGGGAAATCATTCCATTCACTTGAGAGATTGATAAAGAAAAATCTTTGTAATGATAGCATGCACCCCTCTCTGGTAAATGCTCAAAGAGGAGAGAGACGAGAACAAACACTGCATTCCACATGTGCTGCCATTCTTAACTTTCTCTTAGGTTCAGACTCTTGCTTACATTCAGAAGAATTTAAATAGTAACAGGAAATTTAAGTCTAGCCAGTTAGGCAAATGGGAGACTTACAAAGCAAAGACATTACCATAATTTTACATAAGTATACCAGAGACCTGAAATAGCAGGTCATACTTTAGTAATAGGTCCTGAGGTGGTGGTGCCAGAAGATGAGAAAGATTAAAAAAAAAAGTAAAACGGTGATGGATGGAGATAGTCACCGAGACCCACACTGGAGCACCGGACTGAGCTCCCAAGTTCCCAATGAGGAGCGGAAGGAGGGAGAACATGAGCAAGGAAGTCATGACCACAAGGGGTGCACCCAACCACTGAGACAGTGGGGCTGATCTATTGGGAGCTCACCAAGGCCAGCTGGACTGTGACAGAAGAAGCATGGGATAAAACCAGACTCTCTGAACATGGCGAACAATGGGGGCTGATGAGAAGCCGGGGACAATGGCCCTGGGTTTTGATCCTACTTCAAGTTCGGGCTTTGTGGGAGCCTAGCCACCTTGGATGTTCACCTTCCTAGACATGGACAGAGTGGGGAGGGCCTTAGACTTTCCACAGGGCAGGGAACCCTGACTGCTCTTTGGACTGGAGAGGGAGGGGGAGAGGAGGGGGGGGAGGGGAAGAAGGGTGGGACGAGGGGGAGGGAAATGGGAGGCCGGGAGGAGGCGGAAACTTTTCTTTTTCTCAATAAAAAAAAAAAAAAAGTAAAACAAAGAAAAGATAAACGCTAAGGCAGGAATATTGCATATATGTCTTATTCCAAGCAAGCAATAGGAATAGCTTCTTGTATACTACTTCCAGAGGAAAATCAAAGTCAGCAGAAATTATTACCATACAATGGGACAAACTCAGGAGACAATTCAAATACTACAGCACAAAGGGATCACAGAATATGTCAAGAATATTATGGATTAAGCCCAAAGTGTCCTTGGGACTGATAACTGTAGCTCCACGTGGTGGAAAGAGTATTGTTCTCAGGACCTGAAGACCCTGTCCACCAAGACACAGGCTCCAGACCACTACCACCTCTCCCAAGCACATTCTTGCTTCTAATGTAGGAGCTCTATCTTATTCTGCATAGCTCAGGAACTTAGGAAAAACTACTAATACCTATACACTAGGCTGTTCCTGGCTCTACCAAAAAGCCCCTGGGTTTGAGAAGGAGCTATGTTCCATCTCCATGAGGGAGAAATTAAATGAAAAGTGTTGCTTGATCAGCCCAGTCCTCTGCACAAGTGTTTTCCTTTTCAAACAGCTAAAACCTGCTCTCATCTTGTGCATCTGGCAAAACTTTAAGTTTCAATTGAAGAAAACAGGCCCTTGAGTTCACTGTGACCCTATAATGGCCCCTTGAGCAGCTTGTGAGAGGCCTGTTCTTTGATAGGGGAATAGGCCACGTGGCTGTAAATCAGAGTGTCTACTGTATCCTGGATTAGCGCCAAATGTTTGGACAATCCTAGAGAACAAATACGTCTCCTAGCATCCTAATCTCTAGCAGGCCTAGTTAGCATACGACTTATCTTTGGGTAATTTAGAGGCAGCTCTCCCTCAGCTAAATATCTCCTAAGCATCGGTGGAGCCTTTATATCAACAATTCTACTCTTCTGCATCACAGGTTAGTAGTGGAGTGGGAACGAATGCAAGAATGCCATTTACAAACTCCACAAAATTAACTCCAAATGCATCTTACTCCTAAATGTTAAACACAAAATGCCGAACTTCTGGGAGAAGGTAGACAAACTCTAGAAGTTTGACTGCTTGGCTTCCATATGCATCAAAATCACGTTGATATCGACTACAAAGAAGTTTCTACACACAACTCCCTCCTCGAAATGCTTTTCACAGATGCAGCCCACAGAGGAATTTTTCAGAGACCGGAAACTATGGCTGAAGAGTTGCGAGTACCACATGGGGCCTAAGCGAACCCTTACTGTGGCCTTAAGCTCCCACTCAGGCTCAGTGACGATCGGATCGACAACACAGTCCCACATAGCTCACCTTCCTCTCCTCTCCATATCGGGACAGCAGCCCTTTGCTCACCATGTCGTGGCTTCCATGTTCACCCATGCTCTCCTCACAGTTCCCGGCTGTTGCACTCACAAAACAGTGGGCAATCCACTGAGGCGTGGCCCGCTTTAAAATCAAGCCTGTAAAATGGCGCCAGGAAGTCCCACCTGACTTTTGACTGATAGGTCAGCGTGGAGGCTGTGATTGGCTAGTGAGACTTGAGTGACAAGAACAAATCTCCCAGTGGCACAGTGTTCTTAAAGGCACAGCGCAGCAGTCCTTGGTTCTGGCTTCCATGCTAGAATCAGAATTTATGGATCTGCAGAGATATGAATGTCAATATCATTAGCTTTGTCTCCAGTAGATGGCCGAGGTATCTTCCTGCAGCCCATAGGCACATGGCCTTCTTCCTCTTGGACACAATATGCCTGGCTTGCACAGCCCAGTACACACTATGGAGTGGAGTGATTCTCCTGTTCAACAGATGGAAGGGTGCCCTGAATATTACAAAATTACACATTTAGAATACAAAAGTTGAAGTTCGTCCTGTGGCTTCAGGCTGACATCAGGAGAACTAAGGGTAATTTTTACCTGATTGACACAGATACTTCTGACAACCATGAGAGCAATTCAGGAACTACATCACCAACAACATACTATATTTTTCTCCTGAAAGAAAACTAGCTGATACATCCAGGATTTTAATTCCTGAATTTGCGGTCCAAATCTTGAGAAAATAATAATAATAATAATACTAGGGGGCTGGAGAGATGGCTCAGAGGTTAAGAGCATTGCCTGCTCTTCCAAAGGTCCTGAGTTCAATTCCCAGCAACCACATGGTGGCTCACAACCATCTGTAATGAGGTCTGGTGCCCTCTTCTGGCCTTCAGGCATACACGCAGAAAGAATATTGTATACATAATAAATAAATAAATATTTAAAAAAAATAATAATAATAAAGTGTTGTCTCATGGTAGTTGAATACCTAGAGAGAACAAGGCTAGAAGAATGCCTTTATGGGCAGTATGATGAGTCCGCACATCTTCCTCAGTGAGCAGGTGTAAAAAATCCTTGCATTATTCAGGGTTCTCTACTTGAACAGGACTGGTAGAATGAAATTCTTTATATACGTAGAAGGTGGATTTATCAGAATGTCTCACGGGTTGTGGTCCAGCTATTCCAACAATGGCTACCTACTAATAGAAAGCTGAATGAAAATCCTTGAACTAGATGTCTCAGCAGATTTGCAGTATTCATCCAAAGATGAAGGCTCTAAATCTATTAAAGGAATAAACTTCCTAGCCAGATATGGAACCAGCAGAAAGAGAGAGAGAGAGAGAGAGAGAGAGAGAGAGAGAGAGAGACTGAGTTATGGCAAGCAGACAAATAGAGACAATGCTTTTTTTTCTTCAATATCCCTATTAAGTAATCTGCACCAGAAAGGGGGGGGATCCAGATTATAAGTGGATATTTTTGTTTGATCGATTTTCTTGATTTTTTTTTTTAGACATTGTTTATCTGTGTTGGCCTGGATCACATTCTCTAAACCAGGCTGTTCAAAAATCCAGAAAATCCAACTGCTTCAGTTTCCCAAGTGCTGGGATTAAAGATCCTCACCACCACCAATTGGGAAAGGTGGATCTTTTCACCTCAAAAGATCCAAATTATAGGGCGGCGGCTCCGTGATAGGTTCGGCCTCGCACGCAGCCTCCCAGCCACTGCAGTCATGACGCGCAAGAGGGAGGTTAGTGGATGGAGCGGCGAAGGCGGAGCCCAAGCGCTGCTCCGCGAGGCTGTCTGCCAAGCCCGCCCCAGCCAAGGTGGACGCGAAGCCAAAAAAGGGCGCGGGAAAGGATAAGTCATCGGATTAAAAAAAAAAAAGGCAAGCAAAAGGGAAGCGGGGAGCAAAGGGCAAACAAGCTGAAGTGGCCGACCAGCAAACCACGGATCTGCCCGCAGAGAACGGAGAGACCGAAACCAGAGTCCAGCCTCTGAAGAAGAGAAAGAAGCCAAGTCCGACTAACCATCCATCATGTCTGTCAGTGTCCCCGCCTCCCTTCTTGTACAATCAATCCAGAGGAATATTTTTATCAACTATTTTGTAAACGCAAGTATTTTAGTAGCTCTAGAAACATTTTTCAAAGGTGGGGAGAAATCCTGCCTCATCCCATTTCTGAAGTGTAAATGATTTTTTTTAAGAGGTTAAATCACTTGCTGGTTGTTAATTTTTTGGTACAATCAGAAAATAGCAGGATACTGAATCAAGAGAGGCTGTGACTGTCTCAGGGGTCACCATAACATTCCGTAGAGGGGGCTAGTTTTATATCCTACAACACAAAGCATATACTAAGTGATAATTTGGAGTCTCGGTTGTGCGTTTGTGTCTGGAATATTTTCCGTTATATCCGGTGTCGTGTTTTGTAGAAGAACTGTTAGCTAAAAACCCACTCCTCGGTCCTTGCCGTCAGGACTGTCTGCCCATGGCAGTCCGTTTTCCTAACAAGTGTAACAATGTGCTGGGAAACATTGAACTTTACAGTGTGTCCTGTGCGTGGCATAAAATGGTGAGTCAGTGGAGTTGAGGATTGTGAGCATTTGATTGTTATGTGAGGTCTTGGGAAGACTTGCCAAGTTTGGGAATGGAAGATCACTTGGAATAAGTTCAAAGAGAAACAACACAAGGCTCTTCTTTTGGTTACGTGGACACAATGTATGACTCCTCAGAGTTTGGGTACATGTTTTAAGAATTGAAATGTCTGTGTACTTTACTCCTCAACCAATAAAATCTCCGTTGTGAAAAAGTAAAAAAAAAAAAAATCCAAATTATAGGTGAGTCTTCCCATTTTGAAATCTTAAATAAGAAAAAAACCCTAAAAATGTACCCAGGTTTTGAGTTTTAATTAATTTCATAGGTAGACAGATTGAGTACCTAGAACACACTTCAGCCAAAACTGAAGAAATGAGACAGCTTACTTACCTCAGGTGACAAGGAGAACATGGGTATTATTTCCAAAGCAAAGCTGTTCCTAAAGAAGGAAAGCATGAAGATTTTACTTATAGAATCTGGACATGTTCCTGTGGAATTCTGCCTAATTCCTCAGCATAGTCAGTCCACAAATCCACTTCTAAACACAATCAACGTGATCACAATGTGAAGGAGAGATATTTAGGGGCATTCTTATCTAAAACTCATGCAGGAACCTATGTAAATTTTTAAAAAATGAAAAGAAATTCCCTGGCAAGTTTATCTTATACTAAAACTTCTTAGTTGAGAATCAAATAAAAGAGACTGTGAAGCAGAATGCTTGGAGCCTTTTTTGTTATGTTTGATAACATAATTGTGATGTTAGATCTAAAAGTTAAATGTGGCAATGACACAATTCACCATATCCAAAGGACAGAGAACACAAACACAGAAAACATCAAGGAAGAGTCACCTATCAGTAATCTGTTATTAGAGGAACAGCTCTAGTGATCTACTTTAACCTGAGCACCAGCTGCTTTAGTCTCTGTGCAGGCTGGCTCAGAAGAAGGTCACAGCTGCTTCCATGGAAGACCAGAATTAGTTTATTTAACTAACCCTGCCTGCTTCTTGTCTCAGGGCTGTGGCATTACTCTAGAGAATTTGACTCTTTACTTTCTCTAAACTATAAATTATAGTTATATATGTATTGTTTGCATGTATATGTGCACAGTAATTACAGAGGTCAGAAAAAGGGACAATAATCCAGAGACTACAATTGTGACAAGTCTTACCTACCATGTGGGGTACGGAATGGAACTTCAGTCTTCTGTAACAGTACCCAGAACTCTTAATTGCTGAGTCATCTCTCAAGACCCATTTCTTTTATTTAATATTTATCTCTGTACATTATTTATTGAAAGATATAACATCACTTTCCTCTATTTTGCCTTTCCTCCATCTCTTACCAAATATTTCCCTTGTAGTGTCTTACCTGCTAAGTATGTTTGAACAAATATGCTGAAATATAAGATTACAATCTGATGACTTTGTTTTATTAGTTGTAGTTTTATGGTTTAGGGGCTGACAACACTGTATTTGATAAACAATTAGGAACTTTAGCCCTACTGGTGGCTTATTCTATCACATAGAGGGGAATTAAACTGTTTTAAATCAGTATCAGGAGTCTGACTGTGTTTAGGCTGTCTTGGACAGGAAACAATGAAGAAGAGAAAACTTGAGGTGGGAAATACCTTAGTAGTTAAGCGGACTGAAGATTCTTCCAGAGTAACCAGGTTCCATTACCAGTACATGTTGAAGCTGTACTCTCCAGTATCAGGTGTTCTTACACCATCTCCTGGCCTCTTAGACACCATACATGAATGGGACACAAAGACATGCAAACTAGAAAAATACCCATACATATGAAATGATGATTAAAAATAGTTTTTAAAAGTAATCACAACAAAACCATAAGACAAATGATATACACCATAAAAACTATTTCTTCAGCATTCTTTAAGTACCAGTACTCCAGACAGAGTGAAAAGAATATCATTGGGAGTTTCAAAATATGTGCTACATAGTCTACATAGGCATAAACACACACACACACGAGAGAGAGAGAGAGAGAGAGAGAGAGAGAGAGAGAGAGAGAGAGAG
>JABTXL010006448.1:193187-225498 GCA_025134845.1 Neodon shergylaensis
GAGAGAGAGAGAGAGAGAGAGAGAGAGAGAGAGAGAGAGAGAGAGAGGAAGCACAAAACTGAATAAAATTTCAGAACAGCAGAATTAAAATATTGGGGCAATATAATACTTTTTAAAATCATTTCAGGTGTGAGATGGGGAATAATTAATGTTAGGTTGAAGTAGGAGATTTGAGATATTAAAAGGTGGACAACATTGGAAAGTCAGTGTGGCATCTTCTACTAATTCCACCTGGAGGGAAAGAACTTGGGAAGGGAATAAAGTTTGTAAGACTTTGTAAATTAAGAGATGGGATGGATTGTTCTGGGAGAAGACAGTGGTGGGTGACCCAAAATTTAGTTTCTTTGACTCATGAATAAGAAGCTCAGTGGCCACTAAAGCAGGTATGCAGGGTTCCCAGCCCTGAGTAGTGAGGTCCAGCTTCTTTTACATGTACCCTACAGGTGAAAAAGAAGGTCCCAGCTGATGTCCTAGGACACCAAGGACATATCCCTCCTTCTCTATTACATAGAGGGAGAAAGGACATGTTAAATCTGGGGAATGAAGAGCTGGGGCCTGGATATGGGCTTGCTGGAGTCTCTGAAAGGGTTTAGTAATGGGATGGAGAAGGGACTCATGCAGAGAGCCAAGAGCTGCCTCGTATAAGAGCAGGCGAGGAGAGAAAAAGAGGGGATACAGGAACGCAGGAAGCCAGCTATTCCTAACAATGATAAAACCTCTTCTTTTGTGGAAGAAACTGCAAGGGACTGAATTAGTTTCCTTCTGTCTAGGGTAATAGCCTTTTGAGTTGGAATTATAGTTAATCCCAAATAAATGACCTGAGGGGTAGACAGTTGGGCCTTAGAAGGTGAGACTCGATAGCCCCTTTTGGACAGGAAATTTAAAAGAGCATAGGTATCAGTTTGCTGATCTCCAAAGATGGACTGCAAAGTAAAATATCACATACTGTTTGAGTTAAGACTTAGGGAGAGACAGTGAGAGAAGGTCTGAAGCTAAAGCCTGACCAAACAGGTGTGGGCTGTCCAAGAATCCTTGGGGAAGGAGAGTCCAGGTGAGCTGTGTAGAGAGGTGAGTGTCAGGATCAGTCCAGGTGAAGGCAAAGATGTTTTGAGATTGTGAGCTGAGAGGAATAGAGAAAAAGGCATCCTTGAGATCTAGAACTGAGAAGTGGGAGGTGTCTGGGGGGATAGTGGAAAGAAGTGTGTTAAGGATTAGGCACTACAGGATGAAGAGGGACCGCTGCAGAGTTAATGAGCTGAAGGTCTTTAACCAGGCAATAGGTTCCATTAGGTTTTTTAACACCAAGTATAGGGGTGTTAAAGGAAGAAGAGGTGGGGCAAAGTAGGTTTTTTTTAAAGGTTAGAGATAATAGGCTTAAGTCTCTGAAGGCTCTGGAGAGAGAAGGTACTGAACTTGGGTAATGTACTTAGTAGGATCTTGTAATTGGATAACAATGTGGGAATGGTTTTTAGAAACAGAGATTTTGGGTGTCACAGACTTGGGGGTCATCCTGGGAGGCTGGTAGAGGAAAACATTGGTAGAAGTAGACATTGGGGCTGGAGATTGGGAGGCTAGAAGGAGGAGTGGAGCTGCTGGCAAGTTGGTGAACAGAAGGAGCAAATGAAATGGAAGCTTCTATGTTTGCTAAAAGAAATCTCTTCCCATAAGTGGTACCGGGAAAGTTGGCATGACTAAAAATGAATGAATGAGATAAATACCCCTAAAAACACAGTGGTGTGGTCTGCTGAGGTTGATAAGGCTGTCCCCTTACTCCAACAATAAGAAAACTAGGAGAGGTAGGCCCCTAGAACTCCCTCAGTACCGAGTATGTGGCTCTGTTGTTCAAGAGAAAGGAGATGGGCCTTCCTAATACCATGATGTTTACCCATGGTTCCCTGTTACAGCTGATGGTTGTGGTTGGGTCCACAGTTTTACTAGTTGCTGGCCATAGGGAGAGATTTGTCTCTTTAGAATATTCTTAGTCCTCCGAGAAAGGCACATTATAGGGATTGAAAGGATCGGGACTTTGAAAATTTATGGTCCAAGTGGTGACCTGAATGTATCAGTATGTAGGAAAATGTCAATGTTCTGTAAATATAGTTGTCAAAAAAAAAAACAGTGGAAGATCTGAAGGGGTGGATCACCACAGCTGAGAGGATTCAGAGAGAACAGTAGAGTGAACTTGTCCTCAGGTACAGCACAAACATTGCCCTCTCCCCATTTGATCTGATTTCCACATGCAGAGCAACCCCACTAACAATTCAATGCTCCACAGCTCTCTGTAAATGCCTGATTGTCCAAGTCTTAGAGTGATTTCACTTTAAGTCCCAGAATTTCTTAAAAATCTGCATCTCACTGGGAGTCACCACAGATCAAGGCTCCTGTAAAACTGAAAATTTTACAGTCATCAGGGAAGCAGACTATGACCACAATCAGAAAAGTCATTCTTCATGACTGCAACTTCCCTTTATTTCCTTAAAGGAAATGTAAACTACAGCAGGGGACCACCTGACTTTTATCCTTGTGCTCTCCCATTGCTGACTATTTACCACTTTTGGGCGAAACTCAGTCTTGTGGTTTTATCGTGTCAGTCACATTTTAAAGACTTGTATTATCAGTTTCTCTCCTCAAGAGTTTTCCTTGTTTAGTGGAGATTTGGGCTCAGAGACATCTTTGTGCACCATGTCTAAGTTAGTTTATGATGCTATTATCCATCTTGTATTTCTTTTGGGTCACAAGAAGTGAGGCAGAGATGAACTCAGGATCACCCATTCACACCTCACTGCTATAATGACATGTTCACTAGGCTGAATAGATGGCTCAGCAGATGAGAACACTGGCTGCTCATCCACAGGGCTGGACTTTGAATCCTACCACCACCAGACAGCTTACTACTCTCTTTAAATCTAGTTACAGGGGATCAGATACCTTCTTGTGGCTCCACTGGTCCCTGGCATCCACTTGGAATATACATCGAGAAATTCAAGTCATCAGGGTTAGCAGCCACAAACTTTATCCCCTGAGGCAATACTACAGCATTAATTTGGGGTTCTGAGAAAAGATTATGAACAAGTGTTTAGTCTGCAGAATAACACATTCCACACAAAAGGAAAAAAAAAGATACCAGTTTATCATTTTAAATTGTTAGATTTTATTATTCAAATTGTACTGTTTTCTTCTAGCCTGCAATGAAAACATGTTTACAATCTGAAAAGAAGGCAATATTTTACTGACTTGATGTTTCAACTTATCAGGGTGATGGCCCAGTGGGAAATGTGTATGGTGTGCAAAGCTGGTGACGTAATCTTGATCACCATATGAAGTGAGACAAAAATCAACCACACAGTGTTGTCTTATGGTCTCCACATATCTGTCAGGCCTAAAACCCTATCCTATAATCATATTACACATACATATAATAGAAGCTTTTAAAAATACATCTTATTGATATTACATTATCTGGCATCTATAGATAATTCCCTCAGAAGAAAGCAATTCCATTAGGACTTCAAGCTGTACTGTGAAATATGCAATTGATGACTGATCATCCTACATTATTACAGCTCTACCAATCCGATGTAGAGGTTGGTTTGAATCCACATTTGAAGTATTTAAGATTTTTTATATTCTCTATTAAGCATGTTAACATTAACTTTGTTAAAATATGTTGACAAAACAGCAAATGTTTGGGTTTGGGTACATCATGTACCATTAGATTTACACTCATAATACTAAGATTTGAGGTTTTTCAGTTCAAATATATCCTTAACTAATTACTGACATACAAGCTAGGCTGGGTAATAAACATCTCAAGGGAATTTGTAAAGATATGAAAAACAAAACCAAGAACAACAATCCTCTACCCTTTCACAGACACCCTTACTTGAAAAGCATGATCACACACTGCCTGATATTTAAATAAACAATGTAACACTTAGATGATGGGCATCTGATTCTTAACATT
Organism: Neodon shergylaensis; assembly: GCA_025134845.1. Lineage (NCBI taxonomy): Eukaryota > Metazoa > Chordata > Mammalia > Rodentia > Cricetidae > Neodon > Neodon shergylaensis. Next base: position 197,152 of record JABTXL010006448.1, read on the forward strand.
TCAGCAGAAAAAATACCTATCACTAAGTTAAAGCACAGTAGGAGATATACAAAAGCCACAGAAGGAACACAAAGAGCACAAAATAAACTTCAATAAATGGGTTTGTGAAACATATAGAACACTTTAATATCTGTCTCAAATGGTGAAATGTAGAAATCACAATGCAGTGATCTCTACCATCAGTCTTCAGTGAAAATAGTAAATAATTAACTTTCTTCATAATAAAAAAGACATGAAACAATAATTTTTTTTTTTTTGGTTTTTCAAGACAGGGTTTCTCTGTGGCTTTGGAGCCTGTCCTGGATCTAGCTCTTGTAGACCAGGCTGGTCTCGAACTCACAGAGATCCGCCTGCCTCTGCCTCCCGAGTGCTGGGATTAAAGGCGTGCGCCACCATCGCCCGGCTGAAACAAGAATTTCTTAAAACTACAGACAATTGTGATGTCTAAAGTCTTTACCAAATCATTTATATAAAGAGGCTTTTTCTCTTGCAGGAGTTCATTCCTTTTACCTGATATCAAGATGATACAAAAAGTTGTTAAAATATTTATAGGGCTAGAGACACGAACAAGCAGTTATGTTCAGTTCATTGCCAGCAAAACAAATTCAGGTTTTTGAGAATTTCCTGTAGATCCTGCTACAGGAATACACAAAGGTCTAACCTTCTTGAGAACAAGCACAAAGATTCCCAGACCATACAATGACATCATATAATTCAAATCAAATCAAATCTACAAGCAAACAAACTTTCACTTATGTTTGTCTCCTCTGAATATTCATTTGCATAACACAGGTGTTGAGGCATTTAATGGCTTACTATCAGAGTTTTTCTTCATCATTCATGGGGTCATATAATAGAATGCAAGCATGTAGACTTGGAGTTAAAGGAATAAATCCTTCTCAATTGGTGGCATCATTTGTGATGTTTTAAAAAACACTGTTCTTCTGAAAGAAGTTTGTCATTGGGGCTCTGCCTGAGATTGTATATCCACACACCATTTCAAGTTCCTATCCCTGGCTCATGCTGCAGGCTGAGGATGTATGTTTTTAGCTTCCCAATGTGGCTGCCATGTCTGACACTTGACATGATACATTTATGGTGATCATATAACCCTCTGGAACTCAGGATCAACTTAAACTCTTTCATAAATTGACATACACATTATGTTTTATCACAGACAAAGATGAGGCACTCATACACATCTATAAAATTTTACATCTGGATAAGTGTATTTATGTAATTGAAGAAAATATTACACAATGCTTGAACCTACACCTGTAGATTTTTTCTTCACAATCTTATGTAAGTAACTATGTGTTGACTGAAGATATTACCAAAAATTTATAGTCATATTCCCTTCGATATGAATTTTCTCAGTGCCTCAAAGGTACTGCAAGCTGGGCAGTGGTGGCGCACGCCTTTAATCCCAGCACTCGGGAGGCAGAGGCAGGCGGATCTTTGTGAGTTCGAGACCAGCCTGGTCTACAAGAGCTAGTTCCAGGACAGGCTCCAAAACCACAGAGAAACCCTGTCTTGAAAAACCAAAAAAAAAGGGTACTGCAACATGCAAAGGCTTTAATAGACCTATTATTCAAAAAAGTTTTACCCTTGTATAAAAAATACTAAAAAGAGGAAAACCTTACCACACTCATTACACTTAATGAGTTCCTCTGGCTAGAGTCTGGTGGCATACCCCTTTAATCCCAGCACTCAGGAAGCAGGGACATGTGAAATCTCTGTTACTTCAAGGCCAGTCTGGTCTATGACAGACTCCCAGTGCTACAGAGAAACCCTGTCTCAAAAAATTTAAAAAAAATTTTCTCTGCAGTATGATTTTTTTTATCATGATTTTAAAGACTGATGATACCTACATAGGAGCTATTGCATTGGCTAAATTTATAAGGTTTCTATTCAGTATGTGTTCTCTGTTGGATGTGAAGACTTCTACAACATACAGTAGCTTTACTACATTGATGGCATTTATAAGATTTCTCTCTAGTATGTGTTCTTTAATGTTTTTGGAGACTACTAAGGTGTGAAAAGGCTTTATCACATTGATTACATTCATAGGGTTTTCCCCCCATATGTGTTGTTTTGTGTCTTTGGAGTTTGCAGAGCTGTGAAAAAAAAGCTTTATGACATTGGTTACATTCAAAGGGCTTCTCTCCAGTATGTGTTCTTTTATGTCCGTGAAGCTTGCCATGACTTGCAAAAGCTTTACCACATTGATTACATTGACAAGGTTTCTCTCTACTTATGTGTTCTTTGATGTACTCGGAGATGACTGTTCTGTGAAAAGGCTTTACCACATTGATTACATGTGTAGGGTTTCTCTCCAGTATGTGTTCTTTTATGGATGGAGAGACAATAGTGATATGCAAAGAATTTACCACATTCAGTACATTCATAAGGTTTCTCTCCAGTATGTATTTTTTTATGCTTATGAAGTGTGCCATAATCTGCAAAAGCTTTATCACATTGATTACATTGATAAGGTTTCTCCCCAGTATGTGTTCTTTTATGAGTTTTGAGATGATGCAGGTGTGCAAAGGCTTTACCACATTCAGTACATTCATAGGGTTTCTCTCCAGTATGTGTTCTTTTGTGATTTTGGAGTTTAGAGTGTTGTGAAAAAGCTTTACCACACTGATTGCATTCAAAGGGCTTCTCTCCAGTATGTGTTCTTTGATGTATGTGAAGATAATTGTGATATGCAAAGAATTTACCACATTTAGTACATTCATAAGGTTTCTCTCCAGTATGTGTTCTTTCATGTCTGTGAAGCATGCCATTGTCTGCAAAAGCTTTATCACATTGATTACATTGATAAGGTTTCTCCCCAGTATGTGTTCTTTTATGTGTTTTGAGATGACTCGGGTATGAAAAGGCTTTGCCACAATGATTACATTCAAATGGCTTCTCTCCAGTATGTGTTCTTTTATGTTTTTGGAGCTGATCGTGACTGGCAAAAGCTTTACCACATTGATTACATCCATAGGGTTTCTCTCTAGCATGTGTTCTTTCAGGTATTAGGAGACAACTGGTACCTGCAAAGGCTTCATCATATTGCACACCATCGTATGGTTTCTCTGCAGAATGGCTATTTTCATGCCTTTGAAGATGAATGTAACACGCAAAGGCTTTAACACATTGAGTATATTCAGAGGGCTTGTCTCCAGGATGGCTTCTTTCATCCCTGCAAAGATAATTGACACATGTAAATGTTTTACCACATGCATTAGACTGATGAATCTTAATATCTTTATGAATTAATTTTATACTTTTGTCTAATTATAAAGAGGAATCAGATTTTAAGTTTTGCACTCCTGGTACTTTCCTTCATTATGGAGTGTTTTGTGTCTATGAAGAATCTGTGATGGTAATAATAAGAGTCATCATTTCATAGACCACATTTATAGCATCATTTTATATAAGATTTTTTACATATTTGAAAAGAACCAGATGAACTCAGTTTTAAATAAGCTTTACCATATTTATTGCATTTTTAAGTTTTCCTATAATATAATACATACTATATAAGAAAGTGCGCCAGGACAAACAAAAGTAAGTATACAGTCCAATACTCATAGGACTTTTCTTCACTGTGGGTTTGTCTCCCCAATAAAGTTGGAAAACTAATTAAATATAAACTTGTATCACATTCAAATAATCTATTCAATGTTGAAATACAAAATACCTTTCACATCTTCTCATTATTCTGAGTGAGGTCCAGTTTTTTCCATAACCTGAATGTTCACTTGCTTGTGTTCAGAGTGACATATGATATTCTTATTAAATGAAGAACAAATATTTTTTTTCATTGAATTCACACAGCTTCACTTTCTGTTCCCTCAGCTTATGTGGTACAGGGATTAAAGCTTCTCCACAAGAGCCTTTTTGACTCTCATGATCTCACCCTTTCAATAGGGTTAATAATATCACAATCATATGAGTAACTCTACCTTTACTACAGACTGTTTACTTCTCAGACAGATTTTGACATGTACTTATTATCTATTCAGTGCGTATGCCTTGTATAGTATCAGAGTTGTATGAAACTAAATGGATTGGCTGTTCTATAATATAGTTATCAAGGGGCTATAATTCAAATGGTGGTGTCAGATAAGTCATTGTTTATTTCTTTTCTTTTTTAGAGGATGCCTTAAAAACACAGAACAGCTACCTGATATTGCGGCATATGATTTTGTGAGAAATTGATAATGATCAATATACTTTAATCTGTTCATATGTATACTGTTGCTTTGCTTTAAATCTTCTAGGACACATTACAATTTCTTCAGAGGCAAATTTATATCCAGTTGCACATGAAAATTACCTTTCATGTCTTCTAGGACTTTGGCAATGTTCTTCAAAACTATGGTCTTCCCAACTGTAGCCTAAAATATAGTACCAGAAAATAAAGGATATATTATTGGGTATTGTAAAAAAAATTAATAATTTAAGTGAACCATGCCTTGGTTATTCAGCTCATATCTCAAACTTTCTCCAACAAAATTACACAAGAGTATCAGTAACCAAGACACAGTTGTCCCCTTCTTTAAAAATGTAAGGGAAAGTTTACAGTCTCACCTATAGAAGTGAGGTTCCTGTATGTCTCCAGCATCACATCTTTGTAGAGACTCTTCTGGGAAGGATTTAGCAAAGCCCACTCATCCTCAGTGAAGTCAATGTGCACATCATCATAGTTTATGGTATTCTAGAATAATAAAACCAACAGTAAAACAAAGTCTGATCCTGATATTGTAAATGGATACTTCTTTTACAGTAATATATTCACATAATTCTGGTATGTCCCACACTTCTTCCATGACACAGGTATTATAACTACCTATGTATATTACATAGGTAATTACCATGTTACTTTAGAAAGAAACTGAACAGGAGGACCACATGTGCCATTCCCTGGCCTTTAAATAGGATACAGCCTTGAGAAAGAAATGTCAATGAACAGACATACAGAGACAGAAAAGCAAGCAGATCAGTGCTACTGAGAACACATCAGAAAGATTGCATAGACAATTATTAACTACAAAAGAGATGGATAACTTGGGTATATTGGCTTATGCCTTTAATACCAGTATTCTATGTAAAAGCTGATTAATTAAATTGAGTTGGGTGCCAGCCAAAGCCTATGCAGTAAGTTACAAATTGATAAAACTAGGTTCCCCCCCCCAAAAAAAAGAAATCGGGTTTTTACTGAAGTTCCTACAAAAAGTTTGGCATTCATTCTTGTTCTACATTCCTCTTCCAGAACATGCAGTGGGCCAGTTTAAAGTCAATAAGATCTTTCTAAATAGTGGGCCTATTTCAAAAGTTACAAATGGACCAAAGATAACATCAGCAATGTAAATGTTGATCATAAATAACACAGGGCAGGAGAGATGGCCCTGCACTTAAGATGGTCTTGTTGGTCTTGCAGATAGGTGGCCTCAATTGTCAGTACTTACACAGGGGCTTAGAACTATCCGTCACTTCAACTCCCCAGGTTCTGAGGCCTGTTCTGACTACTTTTGGGAACAAGAACACATGTGATACAAACCAATGAATATAGGAAAAAACACATGTTCATTCAATAGATTTCAAAACAGAAAAACAGGCAGGAAGCATGTAATATACCTCCAATCCAATGATTCAGAAGTCAAGGTATTAATATCATGGAACTGCTATCCTGGGAAAGAGAAGGATAACCTCCACTAAACATCAAAAGTAAGATGTAGGGAAGTTCAGCATAGCAACAAATGCTTGGAATGCACAAAAATCTACATTCAAGGTTCATCAGCAAATAAAAATTGCATAGAAAGAAGCATATTGGCCCACAATTAATCCCTGTGTCCAGAGGCCAGAATCATTTATATCTCTGATTTGAGGTCAGCGTGCTCTAAGGAGCTTCTTTCAGACAGCCAGAGATACAGAGAAAAACATTGTCTTTCAAAAACAAAACTGAAACCAAAAATAATTAAAATAAAAATCAGGATAGCAAAGAGGATTAACATTGAGTATCAGTTACTTCAACTGTATGTTTTGTCATTTAGTGATACCATCTATAATGGTGGTGAAGTCATGACAGCAGGACACACATAACCAGAAATGGGTTGAGGCTATAGACATGTAAATCCAATCCCCAATTTGGAATTTCATTCAAGAGGCTCCTCCTTCAAAAGGTTCTACAAACACAACAAAGAAGGGCATCAATAATAGACAAGGGTTCAAATGCTTAATCCAATTTGGGGATCTTTTCCTTCAATCAACTGTATTTTGATTATGGTCACTAAATATTCATAGTCGTCTTATGATAAAAAAAAGTATGTTGTCTAACTTCAATGATTGTTATAGCCTGGAATAGTCCCTGAACTGTTTCAATGTGAAATTTCTTATAACACTCATGACATTGAGTTGACTTGGCCATACCCCATCCAAAAAAGCCAGACCTCCTAAAACTGCCACTCCACAGGAGATAATGGGAGCCAACTACATGCAAAATACCACAGTGGTTTAGCTGAGTCTTTTTTTTTTTTTTGGTTTTTTCGAGACAGGGTTTCTCTGTGGCTTTGGAGCCTGTCCTGGAACTAGCTCTGTAGACCAGGCTGGTCTCGAACTCACAGAGATCCACCTGCCTCTGCCTCCCAAGTGCTAGGATTAAAGGCGTGTGCCACCATCGCCCGGCATTAGCTGAGTCTTGAGGTAAACAGACTCCCAATTATCTGAGGAACTACCATATTGATTTCCATAGTGATTACAAGGGTTTGCAATTTCATCAGCAATGGAGTAGTATTCTCCTTGCTCAATACTGTAGCCAGAATGAGTGGTCACTTGTGTTACTGAACCTAGCCATTCTCACATTAGAAGGTGAATTCTAAAAGCTGTTTTGATTTACATTTTATTGATGGCTAAGGATGTTGACCATTTAGTTATGTGTTTCTAAGCCAGTTTAGATTCAATCTATTTAGAATTCTTTGTTTAGATCTCTACCATATTTCTAGTTGATATTTATTTATTTATTGATATGTAACTTCTTCAGTTCTTTTTCCTTCTGAGCAAGTAAACACAACCACATAGACTAACATGATATATACTCATTTTAAGTGGACTTTAGCTGTTAAATAAAGAATAATCACAGTACAATCCTAAGACCCAGAGATGGTAAGGAACAAGGATATCTGTAGCAGGAGGTGCAATGAGACCTCATGCAAACAGGAAATAGACTAAATTTTATGGGTGGACACAGAGCAAAAACAGTAAGGATCATGAAAGCAAATGGAGGGACAGAGGGGAAGAAACAGCAAAAGATAACTGGAATAGGAAATCTTTCATTAGTGATGTGGAAACAGTGCGGTAATAACTTTCTACAAGCTATGAGGTGACTCTGGGGAGAACTACCAGTAACTCAGAATATGGAGCCTGAAATGGCCATCTTCTGTAACCATATACAGTTCCCAAGAGTTGGACTAGGAAACTTAGCCAACCATAAAATATTGGACACACACTTGTGTCCGGAATAGATATCAGGGAAATGGTGGCTCATAATTGGTCTAGTGGCAACCCAATGATTAGCTTAACATGAGGCCCAAGTTGGCCAGGATGTATGCCTAGATATGCAGGAATCAAAAGTTGGATATCTCAGAGAACTAGGGGAGAACCAAATACAAGTAAGATAAAAGAAAAAAAGTCAATGTAATGATACCTAACTCTATGTCTAATGGCTCTCCAGGTCTCCAATTCTGTTCAGCCTTGTTGAGTACAACACACTTCTTTTTCTTGGGCTGTGCACTCCCCATTAGCAGCTCTCCTTGGCAGGTAACCTATGACCCTGGCATCACTATCATCTTACATAGTTAAATACTTGTAACCTTCCAATATCAAAGATCCACTTATGATCTTCCAGACTCCTTCACAGGCCTTGTGTCAATTACACTGACCCTGTCCTCTGAAGTACAGACAACTGGTTTTCTAGACTCTAGCTGGCACAGTTTCACTACCCCTGCTATTTTGATGTTCATCTCACAGTGCTAGCATCTCCAAAACAATGGGGGCTTCTGTTACAACTGGGCTGCACTTTCACCAGTAGTCTCTCATAGGATCTCCTCAAGGTGCCGCACCTCAACTTCTTGGCATGACTTCTAGAGTCCAGGGCTTTCAACTGCCAATGAGACTACACCTTCAGTGATGGCCTTTTCTGGTCTCTACAGTGCCATGCCTCACATCCATCCATACCTTCAAAACCAGTACCAAGTCTATCTAACAATATGAGGTACAACCTTGGCTACATCTGGAAGACCGCTTCTCTGTACTCTGAGGAAAATAATCCCAAGACATTTTCATATCTGTGGTGCTGGTCTCTTAATCAACACTAATTTCTTAGCTCTACCTGACCAGCCTCAACTACCCAGCAAAGCAAAGTTTCATTTAAATACTTCTCATAACTTGCTCACTACAGCTGATTCTTCAGCCCCAGCTAATCAGAAGCTGAGGATTAAATGCCTTTATTCTATTCTTAACTCTTAAGCCAGAACCATGTGGCCAAAGCTGTCAGGTTCTGCTGCTTACTGGGGCTGGAACTGGGCCCCTTCTTCACTAGCTTTCTGTCTTTCACTGCCAAAGCTTGGCTGTCCTGAAACTTGCTCTGTAGACCACAATGGCATTGAACTCAGAGATATGCCTACCTCTCTTTTCTGCATGCTAGGATTAAAGGCATGTGCCACCAACCCCTCAGGTCACCATACCCTTTATTCCATTTCTTAATCATTTTATGTCCTCAAATTGTTGTTGTTTTTTTTGTTTTGTTTTTTTGTTTTTTTTGTTTTTTGTTTTTTGTTTTTTGTTTTTTGTTTTTTGTTTTTTTGAGACAGGGTTTCTCTGTGGCTTTGGAGCCCGTCCTGGAACTAGCTCTTGTGGACCAGGCTGGTCTCGAACTCACAGAGATCCACCTGCCTCTGCCTCCCGAGTGCTAGGATTAAAGGTGTGTGCCACCATCGCCTGGCTTATGTCCTCAAATTGTGAACGTAGCTACATCCCACTTTTGGATGCCCCCCTTTCCTAAAGTATTTTTCCTTTTGTAGCTGTTCCTTTCAATATATATCTTCAGTAGAGTTATCACTAATATCCATATGACAGAGTCAATCCTACACTGTTTTGAGATTTCTTCTTCAAATGGAGTTAATCAAAAACTCTTCACTTTTGCCTCAGGCAGATTCTTGGGACCATGGCAAAATTCAACCACATCCTTCACCAAAATATCACAAGAATGACTTCTAGGCAACATACTTAAATCCTACTCTGAAACCTCTTGATCTGGCTCCTGATATTTCACATCATTATCCAGGTCACATGTCAGTGGATATTAGCAGCTGAGTAAAGAACCATCACAGTACAATCCACAGACCCAGAGAGGAAGGTTGTAGTAGAGGATGCATCGATTTCCCATCGGAGGAGAAAACAGATTAGGTTTTTATGAGTGGACTGGGAGTAACAACAGGAAGGGTCATGGGAGTAATTGAGGATCAGAAGGAGAGGTGACTGAAATAGAGAAACTTTTAAGGTTGATGTGGAAATTTACTGCAGTAGAAACTTCTGCAAGCTATGACGGTGACATTAGTGAGGACTCTCAATAACTAAAAATGTAGATGCGTCATCTTCTGTAATGACAAACATATGGCTCCAAGTAGTGGGACTAGAAAAGAAAGCCAGCCATAAATTATTCAACACATACTTGTGTTGTCTGGAAAATATATCAGGGAACTGGTGTCTTAACTTGGTGTAATGGCAAACCAGTGACTGCACTAAATTGAGGCCCAAACTAAATCAACACTGGCTGGATGACAAGGAAGAAGTTGTTGGATGGCTCAGAGATTTAGAGTAGAACAAAATTTAAGTAACAAAAAGAAAATAATGGCCAGTAATGATTCCTAGCTCTACTCTGCCTGATAAAATCATAGATTGTTTCCTATCCTAATTGTCATCAGAGGGGTTTCCTCTGACAATTGATTGTGGTAGATGCAGAGAACTTCACCCAAACACTAGATAAAGCACTTGAAAGGATGCAGAAATTTGGACGGGAGTTTTTATAGTAGCCAGAGATGTCAAGGACACCAGAAAAAAACACAACCCACAGAATCAACTAAGCAGGGATCATAAGGGCTTAAAGAGCCTGACAGAGCAATTATGGAGCTTGCAGAGTCTGAGTCCAATCCTCTCTATGCATATTGTGGTTGCTTTGCTTGGTGTCTTTGTGGGACTCCTAACAGTAAGAATGTGTGCATTTCTGACTCTTTTTATTGCTCTTGGGACTCTTTTCCTTCTACTGGGTTGCCTAATGCTGCATAAATATGAAGGTTTGTGTCTAGTCTTATTGTATTTTGTCATAATATTCAGTTGATATCCGTGGGAGGCCTGCTGTTTCTGAAGAAAACAGAGGAACAGTGGATCTGAGGCAGTGGGAATCCTGGGGACTAGGAAGAACAGACAGAGTTTAGGCTGTGGTCAGGATGTACTGTATGAGAGAAGGACAAAGAAAGAGAATAAACAAAAAGAAATAAAAAGCAGCTTTAATTCTAACTTATGATTCTCACAGCCCCATGCTGTTCAAATATCCAAATTCTCCTCTGATAATCAAGAAAAAATATTGTCTTGTGATAGCTTGTAAAATCAATAAACAAAGTAAACTATTCAGACATATAATGGCACAGGATATATTCTCATTTAGAAAGAAAGGAATGTGACTGGTGGTAGTCCAGGCTCCAATTTGGGCAGACATTTCATATTCACATACAGACCACACCAGACAGAAAAACAGGTCAGCAGTCCATGAAACTCCCCATTCCTTTAGTTCCCATAGACACAATCCCACAGCAATTCCACAGCCTTCACCCATGTAGCCATATCCCTACACTCAAACTGGGTGTGAGACCCCTGCTTATGAGCAGGTCAAACAAGCCAGAAGAAGAGGTAGGTGAACTCAGACCAAGACTCCCTGATGAAACAGAGTCCACATGAGCCATTGTAACTCCAGGCAGACTGCCCATGAATTGATCTCCTCCACTCTTTGAGTACCCCCCCCCACTACTCCAAATCCCACTTGCCTCCTTGTCACACTGTTTTAGTGCTCAACATGTGTGGGGATGCTCTGTTTGAATAAAAGACACACCAGCTGCTAGAAGTCCATCTTGGCCACCTGCCCACAGACACCCTCACTCTCAAAGTCCCCAACACCACACTATTCACATCCGCCATTCACATTTTCCCAGTCCCCAGCTGTCACAAAGACACCCTAAAAGAACAAAGGGCACATCTGCCACCAGATTTCTGGTCCCAAATATGGATAAGGGGGACTGTTGTTGAACCACAGGCTAGCCACACAGACCAGAAAAAGAGAGGAGAGCAAATAGAAACCAAAGAACAAAACATCCATTCAAAAGACACAATGAGAAATAGGAATGTAGACTCATAATCACCACAAACCCTGATACACAGATGCGAGCTAAAGAACACGAAGAACAGCCAGGGCAATTTGTACCCATCAGAGCCCAGCTATCCTACTAAAAGTCCTCAATACTCCAACACAGCAGAAGCACAAGTAAAAGACTTTAAAACAAACTTTATAAAGATGATATTGGTCCTGACAGGGCATGTGAATAAATCTCTTAAAGAAGGAAAGAAAAAGATGAATAAAATATTGGAAAAAATGGATAAATCTCTAGAAATCCAAGAAAAAAAACCAACAAGTCAAAGGAAATGGACAAAACTGTTCAAGACGTGGAAGTGGAAATAGAAGCAGTAAAAAAAAATTACCAATTCAATAAATTTTGGAAATGAGAAATCTAGGTAAGTGAACCAGAATTACAAAAGAAAGCCTTGCAACAATAATAGAAGAGATGGAGGAGAGAATCTTTGGTGTTGAGGATATGATAGAAGAAAATTATAAATCTAAAACATTGCTGAAGCATAATATTCAGGAAATCTGGAAATCTATAAAAAGATCAAACCTAAAATAGGAATAGAAGGAAAATAATTCCAGTTCTTAGACCCAAAAACATTTAAAAAAAAACATAATCAAAAATTTTCTTACCGAAAGGACTCCAGGTAAACACAGCCCACAGAATAACCTAAGCAGGCCTCATAGGTGTTCACAGTAACTAAGCAACAATCATGAAGCCTGCATGAGTGTATGCCATGTTCTCTGCTTATATATTAGGGTTGTGTAGCTTGGTGTTTTTGCAGGACTCATAAACCTATGTGTGGGAGGTGTCTTGGAATCCTATTCTTCCTATTGGGTTACTTCATCAGGCCTTGATGAGGATTTGTGCCTAGTCTTATTGTGAATTAATATGCCATGTTTGATTAATATTCCTGAGAGGTCTTCTCTTTTAAGAAGGGAATGGAGGAAGCGGGGATCTGGAGGAGATGGGAGCAGGGGAAAGGAAAGAGAGGGGCAAAGGAAGGGGAAACTGTAGTTGTGATGTATTGTATGAAAGAAGAATTTTAAAAAGAAGAAAAGAAAGAGGAATGTGGACATTGTTGGGAAAGACTGGACCAAAGCAAAATTAAAACTCAGCAGGATAAAACCCAAATCCCATAGTTCTGTCACAAACACATTGGGCTTCACTCTCAGAGTTTACATAGTGCTATCCCTGCATCTTTTCATTCATGTTTCTCATTTGCTAATTCCACTCTCTGTGTGCAGCCACCGATGGCAAATGCCTCATCCCTTAGTTGTGTCACTATTTTGTGTTCTCAAAAGAACACAAGCTTCATCTTCACAGCTTCATGCTATCAACTCTCAAAGGCTCCTCATGAGGTTTCTGACCCTGCCAAACACAGATGGGTTCAACAGTGCTGGACTGAACCTACAGAGGAAGAATCCATGACCTTTTACATTTGGCATCTTTATTTCCAGAACCAGTACAACATGGATGATCATGACAAGTCTGGCTTCTATGTTGGTGTAGGCCTATATTTCTGTATGGTGTACCAGCCAGGCATAAAAGCTATAGACCCGGTCTGAGCTGATCATGTAGCTCTGAAGACAAGGTGTCTCTGCGTAACAATAGCAAGGATGTACTGCTCCTTTCTTCTTTTGTTAGAAATGTAGATCTCCTGAGAAGAGATGTTGGCTGAAACTGGTCAGGATGTTTGGTGCTTATTTCTTGGTAATTTGGAGGAAGTCTAATAGAGATGCTAATTCATGGCCTACGTGACAGCTAGCATACAGGTAGATGCGGACGGATGTGACTAAAGGCCATTCACCAGGGTTACCTAGGATACAGCCTAATGTGCTAATGTGTCCCCCCCCCCCCCGCTTGATTTATGAGATGATATATAAACTGTTTGGAGAATAAACGAGAGAGATCTTGCCCTTCCATGACGACTGTGTAAGTTGTGTCTGATTATTCCTCGTGATTACGTTTCAGTCCAGTTAGGGAATATAATTGTCTGTGTTGAACCCACATGGGCTTCAACATTTTGGGATGGACCCTAACAGAGTTGCATGGACTAGAGTTGCAGTAGATTTTGTAGGAAGTTGATTCCTGGAACTAGGAAACATTTTGCTTACTCCTTTCATCAGTTGAAAGTTTGGCTGTATGGAATCTTACCCTTAAAGCAACTTGCTAGGCTTTCACTCTAGAGCAATGGGCTTTTCTTTAATGGTGACAATCTACTTGAAAATTTCTGCCTGTTTCTCCATACGACTGCCATCTAAAACTTCCCAATGCTTTTTCTTCTACCAAACAAACTTTTCCTTTCTTTCTGTCCCACTTGTTTCATTTTTTACTGTAGACTTGAATGAGTCATCAATAATCACTATCCAACAGAAGCAACACTTTGTCTGACAAATCAGCCCTTGTAATACAGGTCTTCATTTGTTTGGTTAGAGCCACTCTGAGATATTTTATGTTGTTTGTGGCTAACGTAAAGGGTGATGTTTCCCTGATTTCTTTCTCAGCTCATTTATCATCTGTGTAAAGGAGCGCTACTGATTTATTTTTAGTTATCTTGTATCCTGCTACATTACTGAAAGTGTTTCCCAGTTGTCGAAGTTCCTTGGTAGAATTTTTGGGGTTGTTTGTGTGAACTGTCATATCATCAACAAATAGTGAGAATTTGACTTCTTTTCCAATTTGTATCCCCTGGATCCCCTTTTGCTGTCTTATTGCTATAGCTAGGACCTCAAGAACTATATTGAGAGAGTGGACAACTTTGTCTTGTTCCTGAGTTCAGTGGGATTGCTTTGAGTTTCTCTCCATTTAGCTTGATGTTGGCTGTTTGCTTGCTGTATATTGCCTTTATTATATTTAGGTATGTTCCTTGTAACCCTGCTCAGTCCAAGACCTTTATCATGAAGGATTGTTGAATTTTGTGTAGGGCTTTTTCAGCATCTAATGAGATGATCATGTAGTTTTTATCTTTCTGTTTGTTTATATGATGGATTGCATTGACAGATTTTCATATGTTGAACCATCCCTGCAAGAAATTGAAGAATTCACCAGAAAACAGAAAGATCTGCCATACTCTTGGGTATACAGAATTAACATGGTAAAAACGGCAATCTTACCAAAAGCAATCTACAGATTCAATATACAATGCCCATTGAAATCCCAGCAAAATTTTTCATAGACGTTGAAAGAACAGTACTCAAATTCATTTAGAAAAGCAAAAAACCCAGGATAGACAAAATAATCCTGTACAATAAAAGAAATTTTGGAGGCATCACAATTCCTGCCTTCAAACTCAACTACAGAGCTACAATACTGATATAGTCTGGTACTGGCATAAAAACGGACAGGAAAACCAAATAAAATGAACTAAAAACCCAGATATTAATCCACACACTTTCAAACACCTGATTTTTGACAAAGAAGCAAAAAAATATAAAATGGAAATAAAAAACATATTCAACAAATGGTGCGGGTATAACTGGATATCAACATGTAGAAGAATAAAAATAGATCCATATCTGTTACCATGCACAACTCATGTCCAAATGGATCAAAGCCAACCACACTGAACCTCATAGAAGAGAAAGTGGGAAGTACACTTGTATGCATTGGCAGGAGACCACTTCCTAAATACAATCCCAGCAGCACAGACACTGAGAGAAACAATAAATGGAACCTCCTGAAACTGAGATGCTTCTATAAAACAAAGGACATGGTCAACAATACAAATTAGCAGCCTACAGAATGGGAAAACACCTTCATCAATCCCACATTGAGCAGAGGAATGATGTCTAAAATATACAAAGATATCAACAAATTGGTCATCAAAAGAACAAAAACTCCAATTAAAAAAATGAGGTACAAACCTAAATAGAGAACTCTAAACAGAGGAATCTAAAATGGCTGAAAGACACTTAAGGAAATGCTCAACATCCTTAGCCATCAAAGAAATGCAAAGCAAAACAACCGAGATTCTATCTTACACTTGTAAGAAAGGCCAAAATCTAAAAGACTGATGACAACTTGTGCTGGAGAGGATGCGGGGTAATGAGAACACTACTGCATTGCTGGTGGGAGTGCAAACAGGTACAGTCCCTTTGGAAACTGATGTATGGCTATTTCCTCAGAAAATTAACAAACAACCTTCCTCAATGCTCAGCAATACCACTTTTGGGTATATACCCAAAGGATACTCAATGGTACCACAAGTACATGTGCTCAACTATGTTCATAGCAGCATTGTTTGTCATATTTACAACCTGGAAACAACCTAAATGCCCCTCAACTGAAGAATGGATAAGGAAAATGTGGTACATTTACACAAAGGAGTACTACACAGCAGAGAAAATAGTGACAAATTGAAATTTGCAGGCAAATCAATGGATCTAGAAAACATCATATTGAGTGAGTTATCCCAGACTCAGAAACACAAATATCATATGTACTCACTCATAAGTGGCTTTTAGACATAAAGCAAAGAAAACTAGCCTACAATTCACAGTCCCAGAGAACCCAGACAATAATGTGGACCCTAAGAAAGACATACATGAAACTAATCTACAACGGGAAGAAGAAATGGTAAGATCTTGAGTAAATTGGGAACATGGGGACCATGGGAGAGTGTAGAAGGGGAGGGGAGTAAGGGAAGGGAGCAGAGAAAAATGTATAGCTCAATAAAATCAATCAATAAATAAATAAAAGCAAAAAAAGAAGAATGCAACAGTAAAAAATAAAATAAATCAGCCCTTTACTTTTGAATTTAGGTTTACTCAATTTCTCAAGTAATGGAAAAAGTAAGAATTATTTGGGGCAAAAATATAATACAACTGACCTCTTGCTTAATTTTCAAGGAGTCTGATTCTCACTAAAATTCTATGAAGTCTATCTTCACTGTCTGCATTACTCTCAACAATCCCATCTTCCCAGTCCCATAAGAACAACCAGTGAAGCTCTGTGTATAGGTTTCTAGAAATTTTGCCATCTAAACTCCTAATATCTTCAACAATCCTCCAAAAGACATGAACCACAGGTCCTTTGCAGTAACAAAATCACTCTGGTGTACCACATTTCATGATAACTTGCTATTTACTTACTGTGATTAAATTCTAACCTAAGCATCTCAGGGTTTATTTGACTGATACTGCCAGATCACAGTCCATCATTATTGGAGCTTAGGACAGAAACTAAAGTTAGCAACTAAAGTAACAATAACCATGCCAAAATGTATTGATTAGCTTTCTCTCTGACTTGGTCACTGTCATGCTCAGCTCGCTCTCTTATCCAGTCCAGCTCCACTTGCTAATGAGTATTGCCACACTCAGTGGAGGAGCCTTCCTACATCAGTCATCAATCAACACAATTTCTCACAAAGTAACTAGTGATTCTGAGTGTTCATGCCCTCAACTGATGTTTCCTCGGAAGACTCTAGGCCACATCATGTTCACAGATGAATCTAATTCAAAGGGACCATAATATATGATAAAGTTTTAAAAATCAAAACCAGTGTATTAACCACATCAATCACTTAAGGAGCATAAAACATCATAAAGATAGCAACAATTGGAAAACACAGATATCCATAGAAATAATGAAAGGCAAGACTCTAAATTCAAGAAAAGGAAACTAAAACTGACTCTCCACAGACAGCATCCAAACGAACAAAACCTCAAGGAAGTCACAAAAATATACTAAATTTTCTGAATACAAAAACTGACTCATGTTGGAGGGGATGTGGAATATGGGGAACACTCCTTCACTGCCTGTGGGTGTGCAAACTTGTACAACCATGTTGGAAATCAGTATTTCAGTTTCTCAGAAAATTGTGAATCATCCTATCTCAAAAACAAGTAATAACAGACTTTGCCATGTACCAAAGGATGTCAATCATACCACAAGGGCATTTGCTCAACTATGTCCATACCAGCATTATTTGTAATAGACAGAACCTGGAAACATAGATGCCCCTCAACCAAAGAATGGATAAAGAAAATGTGGTACATTCACACAATGGAGTGCTACTCAGTGGTAAAAAAAAACAAAACAAAACAACAACAACAAAAAAAATGATATCTTGCAATGAAAATGGATGGAACCAGAAAATCCCATCCTGTTTGTGGACACCCAGAGTCAAAATCAAGAAAACAGTATTACTCACTCATCATAGTGGACAATGAGGACTACTGAGAACTCACGAACAATGGCAATGGGTTTTTGATCCTACTGCACGTACTGGCTTTGTGGGAACCTAGGAAGTTTGGATGCTCACCTTACTAGACCTGGATGGAGGTGGGTGGTCCTTGGACTTCCCACAGGTCAGGAAACCCTGATTGCTCTTTGGGCTGATAAGGGAGGGGGACTTGATGGGGGAGGGGGAGGGAAATGGGAGGCGGTGGCGGGGAAGAGACAGAAATCTTTAATAAATAAAAAGAAAAAAAGTAGATACTACTTATAAAGCAAAGGATAACCAGTCTATAGTTCACAATCACAGAGAAGCTAGGTAACAAAGAGAACCTAACACAAACATATATGGATCCACCTGGTAAGGGGAAATAGACAAGATCTCCTGAGTAAATAGGGACAATGGTACCTTTAGGCAAGGTCATACAGTTTACAGAGATCTTGTATTTTGGTTAAAGTAGTAAAACTACAGCAATTGGGCTTCATGATAAAGTCCATTTTTTATCCAGATTTTTCTTTGCCTTTGTCTGTGGACCCCCAAGAAATGTCTAGTCATGCCATTTGTCAATCATCTAAAACTGATTACAAAACTCCATATTACTAATTTTTATTGGCAGCCTTGAGTACCAGCCCAAGTACCCCTCAGGTTTCAGAATTGGATATCTATGGCAAGCAAGGATCTCAGGGTAAAACATTTAACTCAAGTATATTACCTCGGCATCTTCTTTATTTTTCATGCTAGAGGAAAAATGAAGTGAAGGGGGCATGGAGGAGAGGAAGAATAAGGAGAAGAAAGGAGAGTAAGGACAAGTAGTAGAAGTAGTGGAGGCGAAGAAGAAGAGTAAGGGCAGATCTCTATGAGAATTCTAGTTTTTACAGACATAGTTGGAAAAATCCATAGGCAAGAACAGTAGTAATATGCATATCAAATTCACAAAAGTGACAGGTAGAACCTGACAAAGCAGTACTCCAGAATAGGTGACCTGACCTAGGAAAGAGCCAGCATTCCACAGGGAAGATTCTGACATCCCAAGCCCTTAGATAAAGATATTAAACATCCCTGAATCCTTGATTCACCCATAGTCCTCATCTAATCTCTGCTGTGCTACACACCTCTGGGAACACCCAGAGTTGTTTGTTAGCAGAGGTGGGCTGCCTTCCTGCTCAGTGCCTGTCTTCTAGAGAAATTTCTATGTGGTCTGTTAGCAGGTAATTTTGTGGGATTGGCTCTATGTAAATTTGAGTGCTAGAATAAAGAGTGAAGCCATTGCTCCAAGGCCTCATTGTGTGGGGAAATGGAGCAAGGTCAGTCCACTGATCAAGCAGAGGTTGCTCTGCTGTGGTATCTGGGAATGAGGCCCATTTCAAAGGAAGAATCTTGGCTTATCACGGTTTTTACAGATACGACGGTGACTTTTCAAAAGACCAGTGTTCCCACAGCTCTGCAAACGAGGTTGTTCCATGTGGATGAGCACAGATACACTTCCCGTGCATCTGCCTATTGGTCTGTGCATTGACTGTATACTCTTGTGGGCTCCAATAAATTTTAACAGCTATGAAAGCAGTAAGTCTCTCATGATGCTTCCTTCCCTCCCCTTTCTGCACTCTGCCTTCAACAGCTACAGAGTAGGTAATGGACTCAATTCTTTCACATATCTCTCTTCAATTATGAGTCTCCGGGAAAAGTCAGATGGATTAGAGGACTCTCATTAACTGGTTTATTTTTCCTTCACAATGACCAGTCAAAGCTTAGCCTGGAAGCAATTGCAAGAGAGTTTTCCCAGCACTGGACAACAGCGGCAGAATTAACAGTGGTCAAAGCAATTCTCAGATACTTAATGTGTGGGCAAGCTGGAGCTAGAAAACACAGATATAAAGAGAAATTAAAAAAAAAAACAGTAACACTCAGGAAAAAACAGGAATATAATGTTTAAAAAAGTGGGGAAAAAACAAAATAGACATTAGAACAGTAACGCATTTAAAGAAATGAAATTTGAAAGAGAATACAAATAATGGGTTAAAATCAGTAAGATAGGGGCTGGAGAGATGGCTCAGTGGTTAAGAGTACTGACTGCTCTTCCAGAAGACCCAGGTTCAATTTCCAGAACCCACATGGCAGCTCACAACTGTCTGTAACTCTTGCTCCAGAGGATATGACAACTTCACACCAATGCTCATAAAGTTAAATAAATCATAATAAATTATTTTTAAAAAAATCAATAAGCTAAACCTCAAGTATACTGACTTTGAAAAGGAGTAGGCCATTCCCTTTTAGATGGCATGGCTCTGATAAAGACAGAATGATATTGCTCACAGGCTCATGTTTGCTGCTGAGATCTGGAACCTGACATACAGAGTTCCACTCAATGGCCTGTTTCTCAGTCCTTCCAGCTGTATTAACCGGATAAAGCAGGATTGAACATATCTGCATAGGACAGTTACCTAATTTGAAATTCAATATTCACTGGCTCAAGCAAACCTTCCTATTATAAATTCACAAATCAGGGCTGTATTCGTTCACATGACATGAATTAGTACATCCCGGAATATAAAAAAATATTACTGAGCTGGGCAGTGATGGCACACACCTTTAATCCCAGCACTGGGAAGGCAGAGACAGGTGGGTCTTTGTGAGTTCAAGGCCAACCTTGTCTACTAGAGCTAGTTCCAGGTGAGGCTAGAAAGCTACAGAGAAACCCTGTCTCGAAAAACCAAAAAAAAAAAAAAATGTATTACTGAAGCCACCTGTGTTAGTTATGAATTTTATGGATGTGAAGAGATACAATGAGCATCACAGCCCTTATAAAAAACATTTAAGGGCTGGAGAGATGGCTCAGTGGTTAAGAGCATTGCCTGCTCTTCCAAAGGTCCTGAGTTCAATTCCCAGCAACCACATGGTGGCTCACAACCATCTGTAATGAGGTCTGGTGCCCTCTTCTGGCCTGCAGACATACACACAGACAGAATATTGTATACATAATAAATAAATAAATAAATAAATATTAAAAAAAAAAACATTTAATCATGGTGGCTAATTTAGACTTCCAGAAATTCAGTCCATTATCATTATGGTGGGGAGAATATGTTGCGCAGGACAATTTTGCTGCAGGCCACAGGAAGTTGACTGAAATGCTTGGCAGTATCCAGAACATAGGAATTCTCAAAAGCCCATCCCCAGTGCCACACTTCATTCAACAAGACCATACAGATTCCAACGAAGCCACACTTTGTAATAGCACCAATACCTATGAGATTATAGAAGCCAATAACATTGAAACTACCACACTGCCACAATCAGGTCCTTTCTCAGACTGGTGACTCCAGCAGCTGATTTCCTCCCATTTCCCCTGCAGTGCACTCAGTAAACTATTCTTTCTACTCTGTTCTGAAGGAAGAAACCATGTTCCACATGCAGATCCTTCTCCTGTGAGTGTAATGAATAGTTGACTTCATGACTCAAGTGGGTAATTTTAAAAGTCTGAGGCCACACAGTCATTTAAGAATTTTGAATCAATGCCTTTAATCCCAGCACTAGGGAGGCAGAGGCAGGCGGATCTCTTAGAGTTCGAGGCCAGCCTGATCTACAAAAGCTAGTTCTGAAACAGGCACCAAAGCTACAGAGAAACCTCGTCTCAAAAAAAAAAAAAAAGAATTTTAAATCAAGACAGCAAGGTCATTGACCTGGAATGCCACAGAATGAAATCGAGGTCTCATATAAAAATATAAGAGACCTTATCTCAGCAATATTTTTCTACAATGCTGGAAGTGCAGCCATTCTAGAATATGTCTTTCCAGTGAGAAAACACTGTACACACTTAAAAGATTAATAAAGAAAAATCTGCCCAATAATAGCATGCATTCATCTCTGGCAAATGCTCAAAGAGGAGAGAATCTAGATTAAACATTGCATTCCACATACACTGCCATCCTTGAGTTTCTTTTAGGTGCAGACTCTAGCTTACACTTTGAAGAAATTAAATAGAGATGGGAAACTGCAAGTCTTGCCAGTTAGGGAATTGGGAAACTTACACAGCAAGGATATTGCCACAATTATGTCAAAAGTATGTAAGTGACTTGAGCAGCAGGTCATACTTACTGACAGGGCCCTACGTGCAGTGCCGGAAGGTGAGAAAGGCAGGAAAACTAGAACAAAGGTGTGATAAAAGCTGGGACAGAGAAGTCTTGTATAAGCTATGTCTTATTCCAAGTAAGCTTCTGAAGATGAATAGCTTCTTGTATACCATTTGTAAGGGGAAATGGGAGGAAATAGAAGACTTCTAGGAAATCAGCAGAAATTACCACACAATGGGACAAACTCAGAATAAGGTAAATCAAGCAATGAAATACAAGAGCAGGGCGGTGTTGGCATACGCCTTTAATCCCAGTACTTGGGAGGCAGAGGCAGGTGGCTCTCTGGGAGTTCAAGGCCAGCCTGGTCTCCAAGAGCTAGTTCTACTACAGGCTCCAAAGCTACAGAAAAACCCTGTCTCAAAAATAAATGCAACACAAGAAAAACAAAGGTGTTATCAAGAATATTATGGACTATGCCCAAAGTGGCCTTGGGACCATAGCTCACTGTGGTGGGAAGAGTTGGGTTCTCAGGATCTGAAGAACCTCTCCAGAAAGGCACTGGTTCCAGATCCTTACCATCTCTCCCAAACATATTCCTGGTTTCAATGAAAGAGTTCTATTTTATTCTCCATAACTCAGGACCTTAGGTAAAACCCCAAGGCCTAGACACTCACTAGGCTGTTCCTAGCTGGTTTTGAGAAGGAGCTATGTTCCTTCTCCTTGAGTTGGACCCTAAATGGAAAGACATCATTGATATGGCCAGCTCTCAACACAACAGCATTTTCCTTTTCAAATGACTGTCACATTTCTCAGCATATACATCTGGCAGAACTATAATTTTCACTAAAAAGAATTGGATCTTTAAGTCACACCATACCCTAATGTTCATTATGATCCTATAATGACCTTGAGCAGCACGTTAGAGGTTTCTTCATTGATTTGGGACAGGAGTAGTGGCTGTTTATAAATCAGTGGTGTCTCTGTCATGGTCTAGAGCCAAATGTTTAAACAATCCTTGTAAACAATTTTGTATGCTAGCATCTTAATCTCTAACAGGCCTAGTTAGCACACTACTTTGCTGACTTTGGGTAATTTAGAGGCAGGCTTCCTCAGCTAATATCTGCTAAGCATTGGTGATGATGCCTTTATATCAAATTTCTACTCTTCTGCACCACAGGTTAGTGGTAGAGTAGGAAGGAACGCAAGAATGCCATTTACAAACTCCACAAAATTAACTCCAAAGGGATCGTACTCCTAAATGTTAAATGCAAAGGGCAGAGCTTCTGAAAGATAATGGAAAAACTAGGCATCTCCAAGTTTGGGATCCTGCCTTCCATACGTATCAAAACCACGTTGATGTGGACCACAAAGATGTTTCTACACACAATTCCCGGCTGGAAATGCTTTTCACACATGCAGCCCACAGAAGGAAGTTGTTCACAGGCCAAGACCTAATTCTGGGGAGTTGCAAGGACTCCCATGACCTCAGAGAACTCTGATGGTAGCAGTGGGTTCCTACACTCGCTCAGGGAGGGCCTGCCACACTGGCTCCCGTGGCTAAGATCCTCTCCTCCTCATCTTGGGACAGCAACCCCTTACTCACCAAGTCGTGGATTCCAGGCTCACCCATGTTCTCCTCAGAGCTCCCTGCAGTAGCACTCACAGCACAGAATACAATCCACTGGCGCCTGCTCAGCTTTAAAAATCAATCCAGCAGCATGGCGCCAGGAAGTGTCCTGCCTGATTTCTGACTGACAGGTGAGCCTGGAGGTCTTGATTGGCTAGTGAGGCTTGAGTGACAAGAGCACCTCCCTGAGCCTTACAGTGTGCTTAAAGATACAGCACAGGGTTACTTGGTCCTGCCTTCCACCCCAGACCCAGACTTTTACAGATCTGCAGATATATGTATTTCAATATCACTCATGCCTTTCTCAGATAGATTACACAGCTGTCTTCCTGCAATCCACAACCACATTGCCTTCATCCTCCTGGACATGAAGTAACTAGGTAGCACAGCCCATTACACAATGTGGAGTAGAATGATTCTCCTGTTCAAAAGATGGAATGGTACACAGAATACTAATGAGTACAGATTTTAGGAAACCAAAGATGATGTTTGTTCTGTGGCTTCAGGCTGATATCAGCAGTCACAGGCACTTCTGACAGCCATGAGAGCAACTCAAGAACCAAATGACAACTAAGTTTATATATTTTCTCCTGCCAGAAGATTGCATGATAGCTACAGACTATGTCCCATTACAGACTATGACCAGCTGGCAAATTTAGCTCAGGTTCTCAGGTGTCCACCATTACAGAGGCTTTGAGACTGCCACATTCTTAAGCTTAAGTGGGTACAGTCATTCCGATTTTTACTATACTTGCTTTATTATTTTAACTCTTGTAATTACACAATTAAAAGAATTCTGAAACCTCTCCTCTGTTAAAAGCCATAGATTTATCCATTATAGGCTCCTTGTCTAATGGGTCAATTAGCCTATAGGTATTTCTACTGACTGACTGTGGGTGCTGACTGTGGGAGGTATAGCCCTTTAAACTTTCATGTCTGCCTTTCTATTTTTTTATTTTACTATTTTTTTTATTTTACTATTAATTTCTCTGCCTCTGTGTCTCCAATTAACCTACTAGATGTCTGTGTCAGTCTGGAGACAAAGTATTGAAATAATTTATCTGGTCCCTGTCTTATACTAGACAACTCCTCAGCCTGTTCTTTAGAAGATGGAAATATATACCAGGCCTTCTTGGCAGCTGCATTAACTTGGACAGTTCTTTTTCCTTCTGAGCAAGTAAACTCAACCTACATAGAAAAACATGATATGTACTTACTTGTAAGTAGATATTATCTGTTGAGTAAAGAATCATCACAGTATAATCCACAGACTCATAGAGGCTAAATAACAAAGATGTCTGTAGTAGGGGATACATAGATATCCCATGGGAGGAGGAAATAGACTAGATTTTGTGGTTGGACTGGGAGCAGCAATAGAAAGAATCACGGAAGTAATGAAGGGACAAAAAGAGAGAATATGGGGAGAGATGAGAAGAATAGCTTTTAGGGTTGATGTGGAAACCTAGTGCTGTAGAAATTTTCTGCGATCTATGAGGGTGACCCTAGTGAGGACTCCAGGTAACTAAGAATATAAAGCCTGAAGTACCCAACTTCTGTAATCACATATGGATCCCAGTGTGGACCTAGGAAAGAGAGCCAGACATGTAATATTCAACACACATGTGTTCCGTCTGGAACATATACCAGGGAATTGGTGGCTTATAATGGTGTAGTGGCAAACCAATAACTAGACTAACTTGAGGCCCAAGCCAAAAGAGGCAACCCATGCCTAACATTGACTGTATGGAAAGGAACAAGAAGTTGGATGGCTCAGAGGTTTAGAGTGGAACAAAATACAAGTAACAAAAAAGAAAAAAAATGGACAACATAATGATTCCTGGTTCTAATCTGATATAATCATAGATTAATTTCCTAGCCTAATTGTCATCAGAGGGGTATTTTTCAGCAGCTAATTGTGGCAGATGCAGAGATTGTAACCCAAAGACTAGCTGGAGCTCTTGGAATTCTGCAGATATTTGGGTAGAGGATTTTTAGAAGCTGGAGGTTTAAAGGACACCAGAAGAACACAGCCCACAGAACCAACTAAGCAAAGATTATATGGGCTCAGATAGCCTGATACAGCAATTATGAATCTTGCAGGTTCTGAGTCCAGTCCTCTGCATGCATGCTGTGATTGCTTAGCTTGGTGGTTTTCTGGGACTCCTAACAGTAGGAATGTGGGTGTTTCCTGACACTTTTGCCTGCCCTTGGGATGCTTTTCTTCCTGAGTTGATTGCCTAATCCTGCCTGGATATGAAGGTTTCTGCCTACTGTTATTGTATCTTGTTATTATATGTTCATTTGATATCCCTGTGAGGCCTGCTCTTTTCTGAAGGGAAAAAGAGGAACAGTGGATCTGGAGGAGTGGGAAGTTTGGGGGGTGGTAGGATGAGTAGACAGAGCTGAAGCTGTGCTCAGGATGTACTGTATGAGAGAAGAAGAAATAAAAAGAATGAAAAAGAAGAAATGAAAATGCTTTTAGTCTAACATCAATGATCCTCACAATCTTTAACAGCCCCAACACTGTTCAAGTATTCAAAGCTTCTTCTGATACTCAAGACAATATCTTGTGTGTGACATCTTGTAAATTCAAGAAACAAAGTAAATCTTTCTGACATACAATGGCACAGGATATATTCCTTGTCAGAAAGGGCGGAATGTGACTGGCTCTGTTCCAGCCCCCAACTTGGGCAGGCATCCCATACTCACATACAGACCACACAAACCAGAAGAACACTTAGGCTACCAGTCCGTGAAACTTCTCCATTCCTTTAGTTTCCACAGACAAAAATCCCCCAACCTCTCTCTTAACACTACCCCTGAGTCATAATCCCACCCCCAACTTGGGTGCGAATCCTTTGCTCAAGAGCAGGCCACACAGGTCAGAGGAACAGACAGGTGGACTCAAAGACTCCCTGATGAAACAGAGTCCACACCAGACATTAGAAATCAAGATAGACTGCCCACACATGGATCTCCTCTATTCTCTGAGTACCTCCTCAAACACTACCTGATGGCCGGGCAGTGGTGGCGCACGCCTTTAATCCCAGCACTTGGGAGGCAGAGGCAGGCGGATCTCTGTGAGTTCGAGACCAGCCTGGTCTACAGAGCTAGTTCCAGGACAGGCTCCAAAGCCACAGAGAAACCCTGTCTCGAAAAAAAAAAACTACCTGATGCATGACTAATAAAAACTCAGGGTCAGAAATTGGAGTCCAACCTGAATATAAGGAAAGTAAAACAGTCAGCCACTGGCTGTTACTTTGACCTCAGTCTGAAATGGCTATCCTGTCTCCAGGAATCTCAGAATGAGACTGTGTGTCTGAGAGCTGTCTCCCTCCATCTTATATTCCTCTCTAGGGTTGGTATTAAAGGCATGCACCACTGGGATTAAATGTGGCCACTAGGATTAAATGCATGTTATTGTGGCTACTGGGATTAAAGGTGTATGTTGTTGTGGTGACTGGGATTAAAGGCATGTGTTACCATAACCTGGTCTGTAAGGGTGACTAGTGGGACTGCTTTACTCTCAGATGTTCAGGTAGTCTTTATCTATTAAAATACAATTGAAATGCCACTATAACTATCCCTAGTCCTACTTGCCTTCTTGTCACTGTGTCCTAGTCCTCAACTGATGGAGGTGGGTCTTGTATCTTATCTGTTGCTTTCATTGGTTAAGTAATAAAGAAACTGCCTAGGCCCATTTGATAGGCCAACCCTTAGGTGGGTGGAGTAAACAGAACAGGATTGGGGGAGAAAGAAGCTGAGTCAAGGAGTCGCCATGATGCTCCCACTCCAGCCAGACGCAGGTTAAGATCCTCCCTGGTAAGTGCACCTCATGGTGCTACACGAATATTAGAAATGGGTTAGATCGATATGTAAGAGCTAGCCAATAAGAGGCTACAGATAATGGGCCAGGCAGTGTTTAAATGAATACCGTTTCTGTGTAATTATTTCGGGCATAAGCTAGAGCCATGTGGGCGGCTGGGTGCCGGGGACGCACTCCAGCCGCCCCTGTTACAACAGAGTGGCACCCAACGTGCTAATGAACTCCACGTAAAACCTGAGAGGGCTTAAAAAGGATAAAGAGAAAATTTAAGACAGCTTTTTGCTGTTTCTGGGTTGCTTGCCACAAAGAAATTGTCCTAACTCGGCAGCAGGAAAAAACTGGCTGTTTTAAAATGCCGGCTTTCTGGGCTGTGCCGCCATTGCGATCTCTATCTGGCTCCGGCGGGAGACAGAGCTTTTAAATAGAGCATTTGAAATAAAGCTCTACGGCTTCCTTGGCGCCAATGTGGACTTGCTGTGTGCCTGGAACTGTGCTCAGCTCAGGGGCACCAAAAGGCTCTGAGGCAGGAGCGGCTGCTCCATGCTGAACTGTGCTGACCTCAGGCAGGAACTACCGTAATTACTGTGATAACAGCGCAGTTAAGGTTTAGACTGGGCAGGACACAGGCAGTACCGTATTACTTGTACATGGTGCAACTTAAGTTTTTAAGAACTGCTTAACATTTTAAGAAATGCTCCTGGATAAAAAAAAAATGTTACAGATTCACAATAAAACAGATTCAGACATAAAAGATCACAGTGTTGGATGAATGTACGTAGGCTTGAGAGAGAAAAAAAAATATATATATAGAGAGAGAATAAAGTTAATGCCTTAAAAAAGGGTAAAGTCTTTAAAGAGACAGAGTTCAGATAGTAATAGATTAAAAAAAATAAAGAAAAATAAGCCACGTAAAAATGGAAAATTCACAGAGAGTCTGGATTCTTTGTATTATTGTGTTTTCTTTAAATTTTTTGATTGTGAAGGAGCTAAGTACAGAGAGACATTTCATTATATGGGCTGCTAAGCTGAACCTGCACATATGTTCTAAAGGTATCTTGACTTCAGAATTGGGATCTAAGGTTATGATGCTTTGGAAAAGTCCCTCTTTTGTTTTCACAGAGGATGAGACCCTATGGATTTCTTCTATTCCAATTTGGTATGATAGACCTCGCCCTCCTGAAAGGTTGCTGTGAACA
>JABTXL010006448.1:231721-268112 GCA_025134845.1 Neodon shergylaensis
ATAGATAGATAGATAGATAGATAGATAGATAGATAGATAGATAGATAGATAGATAGATAGATAGAAGATAGATGATAGATAGATAGATAGATAGAAGATAGATAGATAGAAAGAAGATAGATAGATAGAAGATAGATAGAAGATGATGGATAGATAGATAGATATGTTTTATTTGGTGACTAGGCAGTGGTTTTTGTAAGTGATATCTAAATTTACATATGTAGGATTCTTATTCTTTTTTCATGTATTCTGTGTTTAAATTTACCATTAGCTTTAGTAATTATCATTTCATATTTTAAAAAGATTTAATTATCCAAAGACATAAAGATACAAAGAGATACAAAGTCACATATATGCCATTTCCAATAGGCAGCATGATAATACGTTTAATTTGCCTGGTTCCTAGTGGGGACCCCTCTTTGAGGTCTGCAGCGAACTCCCTGACCAGCAGGAAAGAACAGCCACCAGACGAGGATTCTTCCCAAATCACGTTTTATTGGAGCCTCTTGGTTATAGCGAGAGCAGGAAGCCAGGGGCCCCGAGCTCTGAGCTGCAGCTGCTTATATAGGGACTAGGGGTACGTGCAGGCCTCTCATTGGCTCAGGTTCCTCAGCAGACACTTCAGGCTCCCTGATTGGTCTGGCTTACTGAGGACACTGGGCATGCATGAGTTAGTGATTCTGGCTAAGACCCCACATGGAGTTGTTTACTCCAGCCCTGCAGGAGCCAGGGGACACCTTGTAAAGGCTGCTGCATGTACTGGCCCCCTGCAGAGGTCTCTGTACCTTTCAGAGCTAAACTCCTCAGCTCTGGCCAGTACTCAGGGACTGATGAAGAGGATAGGTTGGTACCATAACTACAGTCCCTTTGGGAATGAACACTCCATTTATTTCCACATTCTTCTTAGAGATTCTGTCTAGCCTGTTAGCATCCAGATACAATCTGAGAGTTTCACTCACTGGTCAGTGAGGAATCCTGCTGTCACTCTGGGTGACTGAGAAAGTAGAAGCCAGTTGACATCTTTATAGAGAATCTTCCATTGGAAACTGAACTGCTCAGGAAGCCAGAGCATGGAGCAAGACAAGGAGGCTAGACTCAATGTGCCACAACCCTAGGGCAAGAGACCACCTGAGAGACTGTAAAGTGGGAGGGTTAGATACTTAGGAGCTTAAAAGTATATGTGGCAGGAGGCTGAGGAAATAAAGTTCTCAGAGAATGGTGTCCCCCTATTGATTGTCCTGACCAGATCTCCTAAATGGAGAATAATTGTAACAGCCCTGAGCCCAAACTCAGCAGGCAGGTTAGAGCCACTATAATAAAGCCCTAGTATTGTACTTGACAGGATGCAGTCTTCCGCAGGTGATTGATACTTAGGAGGTCTTGAAAGCGTAAAGGCAGACACTTCTCTTGTGCATCTCTAGGCGCATTCCCACACAACTGCAGCTGAAACATTCATTAGCCACCTCATCGAGAACCTGCCCAGCACACTGACTGTAATGCATGCTATGGTCAGCAGAGGGCAGTGACACTCCAAGAAATTATGAAAGTGCTGTTACCTGCACTCAGGGTTACAAACAGCAAGTCCTCTGACACACTGAACACCGCAGGAAAGAAAAGAATCCCGAGTTGATTCACACACCCACCTATATAAATACCATGCTATTGGACTGGACAGCAGAGCCATTGAGAGTAGTGTCAGGTCAGCCTGCAGGGACCAACAAGGCTTCCCTACCAGCATAGATAACTGGGACAACACCTGAGGACATCGGCAGAGATAACTGTCAAGACTCCTGAGAGACTGGTTATGAGACTAAACCCATCCTCCTGCTCTTATGGGCTGAAGAAACCATCTGGGGGAGGGGGGATGATGCTCAGCTGTCACATCAAAGGCAGCAGCATTAGTCAAACAGCACCCATTCTTGTTTAAGCCTTCCACTGTCATAGATTTGAGGTTACAGAATATACTTTATGCTCATAAGTGATGTGATGGAGAATTGACACCGAGTTATAGCTTCAGGAGATCAGAAATGTGATGTATTTTATGCATGTCAATTAGGAATGGCCTTTTCTTATTCTTCAGAGATTGGAAATTAGAAGTCAAATATCCTTTGTATTCCAAAAACATTTTGGAATTTTCATTTCAATTGTTTAATTTAGCACTGAATAAAATGATGTGAGTTGTCAATGGATGAGAGATCAACTAATAGCTCTCCTAGTAAGTGATTTATTTTTCTTCAATAAAGACATATAAATCAATCAATAAAGAGAGAAGAGTCACCAACTACACAGAGTGTGATGCTGCTGCAGGGATGATAGCCAGAGAAGGACTGAGAGGACCTGCTGCCGCCTCTGTCCTCAGTGAGGATGCTTCAGTCATCAGAGAGGAAGCCTTCCAGGCCTGTGCCTGCATGTCACTGCCTGGAGGAACCCAGAGGCAAAGTCTAATCAAAGGAAGAATTATCTCACTTCCTTTCCATCTCACAGCCTATTTCTGAGGCAATTCAGGGCGAGAACCTGGAGGCAGGAGCCATGGAGGAAAGCTGCTTGCTGGCTCCATCTTTGACTTGCTCAGGCTCATGCTTATCTTCCTTCCTCGAGTTCCTGGCCCGCCTGACTAAGGATGGCAGCACCCACAGTGGGCTGGGCTTTTTTGCTTCGTTTATCAAGATAATTTATCAATCACAAACACACCCACAGGCCAGTCTGAGCTAGTCGGGTCTTAAATTAGGGTCCCCTCTTCCTAGATGACTCTGGATTACTGTACTAAATTTACAATAAAATCTAGCCAGCACTGAATATGCATCTAAAGCAAAACAAACACAAAAATAGAACAGGAGAAGGAACTAAATTCCTGGGCCCATCTCCACATCAAGGTTTCTTTTCTTTCAAGAGATGGAGTATTGCTATTTGGTCCAGGAAATTTGAATATGATTTTTTAATCTTTACTCCACCTCTAGGGAAATTAAATTTACAACCACGACTTACATAAAGCTGTGCAATTAATAATCCCTAGTTTCTAATTCCTGAAGATCTGTCTATCTACTTTTTGTCTATGTAGTTTTTGTCTATGTCTACATAGTGTTTGTTGATCGCCTGTCTATTATTTTATCTCTCTGTTCTACTTTTTGTTTATCCATCGTCCACCCCCCCATGGCAGCAACACCAGATTCAATTGATATTGTGAATAATTTTGTCCAAATGTAGTCCCTTTACATTGCTTTTGAGGACTGATCCCCAGTTCAGCCATTCTGCATGGAGAATTTTCTCCCTTCATCCCCAGTGAGTGGTCTATTTATATCTCTAAGAAATGAAACATTTCTCTCCAAGTTTTACCCACAGCCCTCCTTTAGCAGAGTACCATAGTAGGTGGAGAGAAGTTTGGAGCATCTGATGAACAATGATTTGCTTTGAACTGACACATTCCCTCCTAGAGAAAGGAAGGAAGAAGCTCCAAGGGTTCAGGAAGTAAACACTCTAATGCTGAAACTAAGAAGGTCTGCATGGCTCCTCTCCAAGAAAGAAAAATTAAACACTTGCTGAAGAGAGGAGAACTTTGGGACCAGCCACTCTTTCTGGAGGAGAGACAGACCTGTCCAATGTCTGCAAATTGTACATTGTGCCCAGAGATGTGGTTTGTGTGAAGTGTCACCTATCCCGGAGGGGGGTTTTGGATATGTAGCTGCCTTTGAGTGCGGCCTGATCCAGTAATCACCCCTCACCTGTATTTCTGTAAGTGACCCTAATAAGCTCGTTGCTTTACCAAGTTGCACTGTGGAGGAATGTTTCTGCCATCTGTTCTTTGTTCGTCATATGTGGTGAGTAGGGGTTACCTTTGCCTTACACAACAGCATCTAAAACCAGAATCACCTCATCCACAGTTGATACCCCTCTCTTGGATGAAAAGCCATTCCTGTAGTCCTTCCCAGGGAGCACAGCTTCAGGAATAAGTTAACAGAGCAAAATACTCCATGGGGAGCATTTGCACCATGGGAAGAAACTATCTCAAATGCTTTACTGTTTATATCGCTGAATCATAAGAAATTCCATGAATTATTATTTAGAATTGTCATTTTGTTCAAGTGGTGAAAGTAAGTCTTAATGATGTGGAGGATTAGAATGATTTAAAATCCCTTGCTGTGCCTGTAGCTGTGAACAAGATGTACTGTATCCTGCTTCTGTAATGCCCTTACTTCTGGCATCACTTAGGACACTCCCCCTCTTGCTTATCTTGACAAACAAGTTATAAAACAACGAACTCTAGCTCACTCATCTGAACATGGGGAGACAATTTTCACCCCCCCCACAATTGCTCTGCAACCCTTAGAACTACATTGTCTTACTTCCCAGGTGAGTTACCAATAGTGTGAGAGAAGTGCAAAATGCCCAAAAAGGCTGTAGACTGAGGAGATGTGTCAGGGAAAAAGAAGATGGTGGTGGTGGTTAAGACCAGCAGTCAGCCAGAATATGTTGCAATTTGAACAAAATCAATAGCAACACCTATCTCATATTTTCCTACAATACTAGCTCACTGTCATAAACTTTGTTAAATATTAAACAAAAAACTCAGCTAACCTTGTAAGTTTAATGTTATCGTGCCACTAAG
The DNA here is from genome assembly GCA_025134845.1 of Neodon shergylaensis. Classification (NCBI taxonomy): domain Eukaryota; kingdom Metazoa; phylum Chordata; class Mammalia; order Rodentia; family Cricetidae; genus Neodon; species Neodon shergylaensis. The sequence goes on from JABTXL010006448.1 coordinate 236,325, forward strand.
CATTGAAAAGGGGACTTTAGTTCACCGTGGAAACTCAGGCCTTGGAAAAGCTTTAGGGCTGGCCACTGACACTCAAGATCACTCTGATCCTTTCTCCCAGAAAACATAAATCAAAACAGAACCTTAAAAAGCAGTTGCTTTGTGTTAGCCAACCACTCCTGATCAAGGCCCTGCCAGAGATGTGGTTAAATACTCAGGGAAACTTCATTGGAGAAAATGGATTTTTCCTTTGCCAAGGGCTATCAATTGCAAATAGCTTCTTGGTTAGAGGTGGGAGCCTCTGTCTACTTCCCCCTCACAGTGCTAATACTCAACCTGGCTTGAAGCTGTGCAAGCACTGATTTGTTTTGTCTCTGTGCCGAATAGTTTCATGTCACCTTGACACAAGCTAAAGTCATCTGAGAGGAGGGAGTCTCAGTTGAAAAATTAAAAAAAAAACGACTTCATTGTTACGACAAGCCATGCCCACCCCCTCCCCCATCAGCTGAGGCAGGCTGATCTTCAGCTTCCGGCCTGAGCTCGCTCTCATTTCCTCCTTCCTCTCAGAGAGGCAGCTTCGCCTCTGCCTCTCTCCCCACTTCTCTGCTCCCCCCTTTTCTCTCTCTCTGCCCTCTTCTCCTTCTTCCCCTCGCCTCTCTCTCCTCTAAGTAATAAATATCCAATTCTATTCTGTACGGTGTGTCTGTCCCTGTCTCCTGCCCTGCCGCCATGTGTCTCCCTGCCTGGGACCAGCCACCACTTGGAGACTGGCAGCCGTCTCTGCCTGGTACTGGCTGCTCCCAGGGCCCTCTGCCAGCTGCCACATGGCCCGCTACCACCATTTGGGAACCTACAGCATTTCTGCTGCCTACTGCCACTGGGGATCTTGCAGCATTTTTTAAAAAATCATAACATTCATGATATCCAGCTATAGGGATTTTCTTAATTAGTTATTGATGTATTAATGGGGGAGGGCCTAGCACATTCTGGATGGTGCCACCCCTGAGCTGGTGGTCCTGGGTTCCATAAGAAAGCAATCTGAGCAAGACAAGTTGAAGAAGCTTATAATCAGCATTCCTCTATGGCCTCTGCATCAGCTCCTGCCTCCAGAATTCTACCCTGCTTGAGTTCCTGTCCTGACTTCCTTTGATGACTAACAGTAAGCCAAATAAACCCTTTCCTCCCCAACTTGCTTTTTGATTATGGTGGTTCATTGTAGCAATAGTAACCCTAACTAAGACAGTCTATGTGGTAGTTTAAAAAGTAATGCCCCCCATAGGGAGTATCACTACTAGGAAGTGCGGATTTATTGAAGTAGGTATGGCCTTGTTGGAAGAAGTGTGTCACTGTGGGGGTGGGCTTTGCAGTCTCCTATGCTCAAACTACTCCCCATGTGGGACACAGTTTATGTCCCTACCAGTGGGATACAAATTGGGTACCCGGACCCTGAAGGAGAGAAATGGAGATGAGAGACATGAGAAAATGGACAGCAAGTCTGTATTTTGATCAAGCTGCAAATTTAATTTTTTTCTCAGGAGTATTATATAGCAAAAGGGCAGGGTGTGGGTAGCTTGCTATGCAATTGCTCTAACTGGAATGCCAGGTCTGGAGACATTCTTAGCTGACAGGAAAAGATAAGGAAATGCTGAGGGTCTGGAAATGTTAACTAACAGGGGCAATGCTAATTACTTCTGGGGCCTGGGACCTGCAGGTCTGCAGGCATTCTTAACTCATGGGGAGAGATAAGGAAATACTGGGTTATTTCCTGGGCCTGGAACTTGCCCTACAGAGCTTCTGGTGAATAGCTTACTTAACTTGTGAACTAAGATGTCTTGACTATAACCAAATACAGGCCTTTGTTCCCGGCAAATTTACTACCCACTGCCTGCAGATCAAGATGTAGAAATCTCAGTTCCATCTCCAGCACCATGTCTGCCTGCTCACTACCATGAGGATAATGGACTAAACCTCTGAAATTGTAAGTCAACCCAAATTAAATATTTTTCTTTATAAATGTTGCCATAGTCATAGTGTCTCTTCACAGTAATAGAAACCCTAACTAAGGCAGTCTGTTTTTTTTTTTTTTTGAGAGAGAGAGAGAGAGAGACCATTGAAGTAGGGTGTGAAGGGAGAGGAAGGGGGATCAGAGAGGAATTGGGGAAGGAGAAAACAGGATCAAAATAAATTTTAAGAGAAAACTTTAATAAATTTTTAAGGAAAAGGTAGATGTTTGAATGCCAAAAACAAAACAGAAGAAAACTTCACCTACCACTTGCTTTTTATAGTGCTGACTTGCACATACTTTGTTGAATATCAAAGTATGATGTCAGCTCATTCAGAAGCCTTGGTTAGTTCAGACTTTAGTTAGCCTATCTCAGGCAGGTGGAGATGTTGAAATTGACTCTTCTCAAGTACAGACTAGGAATAACAACTATACTTACCATAAAAGGCATTTAATGGCATATCTATAGATTATTTTTTCTTAAATATTTATTTATTTGTTATGTATACAATGTTCTGTCTGTGTGTATGCCGGCAGGCCAGAAGAGAGCACCAGACCTCATTACAGATGGTTGTGAGCCACCATGTGGTTGCTGGGAATTGAACTCAGGACCTTTGGAAGAGCAGGCAGTGCTCTTAACCTCTGAGCCATCTCTCCAGCCCCCATATCTACAGATTATATATGTCAAAGAGCCGGGCGGTGGTGGCGCACGCCTTTAATCCCAGCACTCGGGAGGCAGAGGCAGGTGGATCTCTGTGAGTTCGAGACTAGCCTGGTCTACAAGAGCTAGTTCCAGGACAGGCTCCAAAGCCACAGAGAAACCCTGTCTTGAAAAACCAATATATATATATATATATATATATATATATATACCAAAGAGAAGACCCTCTGAGACTGTAAGCGATGGAGGATGAGGGGAGAATACTGTGAAATGCTGTCTTTTAGATATGTCAGGACCATTCCAAATAATGGACACACAGCAACTGTGGCTAACTGCACAGGACCTGCATGCAAAATAGACCCTGATATGTGAGAGAGGCTAGTTTAGAAGAAGTGAAGAACTGGAGAGATGGCTCTGCCATTAAGAACACTGACTGCTCTTGACAAAGACCCCCATTCAATTCTCAGCATGGACATGGCAGACCACAACCATCTTTAATCCCAGTTCCAGGGGATCCAATACTCTCATGTGGCCTCTTCTGGCACTGCATATACATGTTGCAAAAACATGCATTCAGGCAAGTTCTCATACACGTAATATTAAAATAAATTAATTTTAAAAGAAGGAGTCAGTAGGAGTGGCAAAGGGATGAGAGTCATGGGAGATGATGGGGTGGGTAATGGGGGGAGTATGATTATTGAACATTTAAAGTGAATAAAAAATACCAAACAAACTTGAAAGGAGGGAAGAGAAGGAGGAGGGAAGGAGAAGAAAGGAATTCTGAATCTCCTAAAGATTCGAGGCTGAGATCTTTGTTTCTTCATCAATAAAGACATGCCAGTGAGATTCTGTTATATGAAAGCATTAGCTCCATGTCATTATTGGTGGCTTTTACATAACTGTCTTTAGGTTCCATTTCAATGTACACTGCCTAAGGAAAAGCTGTCGAAGGCATCTTTGCCAAGGCCAGCACTGGAGTTGTTCCAAAGGCTGTGCATTTGGGCTGAGCCAAATCCCTCTCATCAGAGTTTCCAACACAGAATGAAGACAAAGTGAAAGTCATGAAGTTCATGAGGTAAGGATTATCTCAGGCCTATGGTTCTACATGACAACAATCAATACTTGTCATAATTAGTGTCTTAGCTCTAATTGCAAGAAGTTCTAGATAGCAGATAGCTTCAGTCACCTGCTGTGGTGCTTTGAAAGAAAATGGCTTCCAAAGGCTCAGATATTTGAGCACTAGGTCCCTAGCTAATGCAACCAGCAAATTGGGAAGGATTAGGAAGTGTGGCCTTTTTGGAGAGTAGTATTTGATACTTCCTCCTTCCTTCCTTCCTTCCTTCCTTCCTTCCTTCCTTCCTTCCTTCCATTCTTTTTTTTTCTTTTGGGACAGGGATTCTCTGGGTAGTCCTGACTGTCTGGTAACTCACTCTATACACATGCCTATGCCTCCTGAGTGCTGGGATTAAAGGCATTATCCACCACCACCCAGATCCAGCTTTACGATTTCAAAAGTTCATGCCATTCTTAGCTTTCTCTCTGCTTTGCAGCTATTGTTTTAATATGTAAGCTCTCACTTACTGCTTCAAATCTATGCCTGCCTGCTGCTGCCTTGCTTCTTGTCATGATAGTCATGGACTAAGCCCCTGAAACTGTAGCCCCTGAAACTCTTTCTTCTATAAGTTGCCTTGGTCATAACATCTCTTCATTAGCAATAGCAAAGTAACGAAGACACCTACCTCCGACTACCTCAAAGTCCACTTTCTTGGTCATTTTGAACTTAGCTCATAGCATCCTACTACTTGGGAATAGAGAATGTGCACACAATTTAACAATGGCTATTAAAATGTTCATGTGGATTTTGTGCTTACAAAGCCATTTTGTAACAATTTTGGCCACACTAGGAGTATTTTAGGAGGTGTACTGTGAAATATTTACCTGGTGTGATGCTGACTCAATCAGCAAGGTTCTTAGGAGCCTATTCAAAGACAAGCACAATGCTATCTACAAAATTACAATTCATCAGAATTCTGTTTCCTGCCTTCGCGGTTCTGTCTTGGACGCTTCTTTCACCTCCTCCTGTGTCTGTGTCTATAAAGTGATAATGAAAATACCACCATAACATACCCAACAGACTTGATAAGGCTCTATTAAAAGAGACATAGTGACTGCAAGTGTCTTGTTGTAAATGAGATGTCTCTATCAACTCTCCTATCCAAGGGTACAGTTCCCTAACACCTTAGAAAAGATGGAAGAAAGAAGGCAAGAGCTGGAGGATAGGAAAGAATGCCATGAAACGTCATAAAGAGAAAATAAATGTAAGAGTACAAGGAAAAACAATGGAATTTTGTGCCAAGGAACAAAGGAGTGGAGAATGGGAAGTGATTTTCAGTTGTGGGTTTCACATCTTCAGGAACACATGGGGACCTTAAAGGAAGAAGGCCTTGCATAGGCAAAGATCAGTATCTACAGTTTAACTGTAACTGTGTGGACTTAATGTGTTTTGGAATTAGAACAGCCACGGACACAACTGCAAATTAGAAGAAAGTAGTACCAATGGATTTGAGCTTTTGAAAAAACAAATAAACACAGAATGCAAACTCAAAGGCCAGAGAAAGGAAATTCATGAACTTTGACACTTTCACAGTGCCACGTGGACAGACCACACCTCCAAGTTCAGGCAGTGTGCCAGTGGCCCATCTACTGGCTGCAGCCCTGACACCTCCTCCTTTCCCAGAGTATTAAACACTGCAGACTAGCCTCACTGGATCTCAGCTGGGCACACCAAGACCCTCAGTTGGGAGGGAATCTTGAAGCCAGAACTACTGAAGGAGAGCTGAGATGGAGCTCATCCCCAACCTTTCCACAGAAACCTTGGTGCTGCTGGCTACCAGCCTGGTGCTTGTCTACATGTGAGTAGCTGCCCAGGCTCCTCCCCTACCTGTAACTGGATTTGGTGTAATATGCAGGGTACCATTTCCTTTTCCTGTTGAAACAGACAAAGAGATCATGGAGGGGAAGTGGCAGATCAGCACTTAGGTAGTTCCTATCATTGTTGGCCATCCTAGGAGCTCCCACTCAGAACTCTATCTAATCTTATCTAATTGCTTGGAGGGTTTTGTCTATTCTCTCTGTGCTCTTAGCTGTACTTGATACTTGAGTTTCTGTCTTGACTTCCCAGATACAATAGACTGCAACGCAGAACTGTCAGGAAAATAAGCCCTTTCTTTCTATGTTGCTTCTTATACATTAGCAGTCATGGCCTTTCCAAGGATTTGAGACTCCAACCGCCTGTTCGTTTAGTTTTTTTTTCTCATTTTCTTTTCCTTCTCTCTTTTGTCAGCTTAAGTGATGTGTATATGACGGGTGCCCTGTGGATGTGGGTGTTTCTTTTTCTCATCTGTCACACCTTCCAACCTGATTTACACAAAGTCACACAATGCCTCTGTTCTAATTTTCTTTCTACTATTGTGATAAATACCATCCATGAACAAAAGCAAATTGAAAAGGAAAGGCTTTGTTTCACATAACAGCTTACAGTTCATCAAGAAGAGAAGCCAAGGAAGGAACCTAAAGGCAGGAACTGAAGCATAAGCCATGGAGGAACACTGCTTATGGGTGTGTTCCCCATGGTTCACTCAGCCAGCTTTTTTACAACCCAGGAACCAATGATACCATAGTGAACTCAAGTCCTTCTACATCAATCATTAATCAAGCAAATGCCCCACGACTTGCCCACAGGTCAATCTGACAGAGGCAATCTCTCATTTAAGGTTGCCTCTTCCCAGATGACTCTAGCTTGAGTCAAGTTAATATAAAAGAAACAAACAAATAAGTAAACAAACAGAAAACCTAATTTGCACAATACTCAAGCTCTTGTAGAAAGGTCAACATCTGTTCTTCTCTTCTCTGGTCTTTATCTGGAACACAATTCCTTCCTACAACCCGTGTTTCTACCCTGCAATATGGAAACCACTTAACACTAAAAGCTTTTGTTGCTGTTTTCTCTGATTTATTGTTTATTTGTTAATAGCAAAAGGCATCCAGCACAGTCTTCAGGGAAGAATCCCAATTGCTAATCAGGCCTTGATGAGGTGCTCTGTAGGCAGATTTTTCTGTCCCACCTGCCAGCTCCCAGATAACAAACCAGAGACTTATTATTAATTCAGAAAGCTCAGTTGATAGCTAGCTCTTACAATTTAAATTAACCCATTTTTATCAGTCTACATTTTTTTCCCTCCAGGCTTTATTACCTTTACTCTACACTCCCCCTGCTGCTTGCTTTCTGTCTGGTTGCCATCTCTCCTCATCTCTACCCTTCTTCTTTCCAGTGTCCTCTCTGCCCTAAAAATCCTGCCTAGCTTTTGGCCATTCAACTTTTGGGATTGCAGCTGCTTATGTTTTTACTGTTATTTGTTGCCTAGATGATACTTCAGGGGTTTGATTCTTGCAGCTATTGAGTCAATGACTGACACATGTCCACCTGTGTAAAGTCACAATGGCAATCCCGATAACTTGGATTTCTCTGTTACTTTACAGATATGGGACCTATTCTCATGGGATTTTTAAGAAACTTGGAATTCCTGGACCAAAACCTCTGCCTTTATTTGGCAACATTCTTTCCTCTCGTGAAGTGAGTAGTGTTTAAGTTTTTCCATTCATTTCTTTTCTGCTTTTGGTATTTCATGACAGGGTTTCTCTGTGCAGCAGCCCCGACTGTCTGACTGTCCTGGAACACGCTCTATAGACCAGGCTGGTCTCAAACTCACAGAGATCCACCTGCCACTGCCCCTCAAGTGCTGGAATTAAAGGTGGTATGTACCACTGCAGCTACTACCTGGCTTCTTTATCATTTCTTAGAGTTGCAATTCCTTCTAAAATTAGATTTATCTATTTTCTTTTTGGATTATGAGTATTTGTGTGCACTTACGTCTGTGCACCACATATGAGCCTGGTGCCTGCAGAGGTCCTAAGAAGGTATCAGGTCTCCTAGAACTGGAGCTACAGATAGTTGTAAACCACCATGTGGGTGTTGGGAACTAAACTTGGTTCCTCTGCTAGAGCAGCCAGTTCTTCCAACTGCAGAGCTATTTCTGGGGCCTTTTTGGAGACAGGGTCTTACTATGTAGCCAACTTGGTTTGGAACTATAAGTCAATCAGACTGACTTTGAACTCTTAAAGATCCTCCTGCCTCTGCCTCCCAAGTGTTGGGATTAAAAGCATGTACCAACACACTCAGCCCAACTACAACTTCTTATACGTCCATTTATGGATCACTTCCATAGATGCAAATGCCAGTCCTTGGGAGGAAGTTCTGGGGTGTCAGACCACTGGAAACTCTGTGTCCAACCAGGAGAGTGCTCAGGCTTCCTTTTTAGGGTTTGCTGACATTGCTTAAAACTTCCAACTTGCTTTGGTTAGAAAATTGTGACCACAGTTAGAGCCTGATGTTCAGCACTTCACACACAGGTTGTAAGGAGCAGCAAGAGTCTAGGGTTTTCCTCAGTGGAGCCTCCAGGAAGGCACACGTTCCTAAGCCAGCACTTATGGGAAACAATGCCTGGTCACGGTAGCGCTGCGCCAGCCTGTGTGCACTAGACTAGACTTCACACCTGACTCTGGAGCAGCATTTGTTTTCTTCCTGCTGGCCAGCTCTGCAGCATCCCGGCATCAGGTTGTCTGTATATGGACTACAGGGAACTCCCCCTTACTAGAAACCTCTCAGGGACTGCTAAGTCCCCTGCAGTTACTTCAATGGCTCCATGCAGGCCTTAGTACCCAGGCCATCTTTGGGGATTTGACAGAATAATGGTGTTCTGTGTTGCTTCTTTTTCTTCAAGGCAGCACGCTGAGGGCCAGTGTGAGCAGGATGTGGTTGCAACTGAGACGAAATGGTGCTTGTTTCCCACCCTCAGATACCACAGCAAATTTTGCTTTTCTATGCAAAGGTGAACTCACTTCATGGAATCACCATATGAAAGATGATTTAGCAACCAATTACCAAAAATTTGGTACCATCTACAATGAATGACTGATTCTTGTGAATAGCCTGGTCTAACCCTGGCCCGAGGCTGAAGCCTGGCCAGAAAGTAATGAGATCAACTTCCAAGCGCATGTGGGCTGCTCTCTGCTAAGATTCTATGCCCCCAAAGACCCGAGTTGTCTGTCAGATTCTACATTTTATAGCTAGAAACTTACTTCAGGCCTGAGTTCTAAATGAGGCCTCCATCACTTCATGGATTCCCATTGCTTCATTCTTCACATAAGATTGCATGTGTATATCCTGTGGGAAGGAAATACTCCTGAGTGAAAAAGTGAGAGGTAAAGCCAGGCCTTCAGGCACACATCTATAACTCCAGCCTTCTCAGGTGAACTCTAATAGACGTTCCCCCAAGAGCTAGAACACATTTGCTATAGTGAAACTTCTTTTATTTCCTTATGAGGTCTCAGGTAGCCAAGACTTGGCCTGGAACTCACTACGTAGGGAAGGATGACTTGAATTTCTGATCCTCCTGTCTCCACTTCCCAAGTGCTGGGATTAAGGGCAGGAGTGGCCATGACAAGCCTCCAAAGATGCAAACTAGGGCTTTGTGAGAGCTTGTCAGGTGCTGTGCCCATTGCACTACATCACAGCTGTACCTCAGTGATAGGAAGCCTTCATTTCTCAACTTTAGTACTGAAAAATAAAAGCCAGTGAGTTTCCTTTACTCTGCCCTCCTGTAGAAAGGGCATCTCCGTTTGTCTGTGATTTCCATAGTCTTCACTCATTCTCTCACATCGACACCTTCTGTATTGTTTCTTTTTCACCTCTTTCTAGAGGTGTTTCCCCATTTCTGTATTTATTTATCTATCTGCTTATTTATTTATTTTATAGCTGTAGGTACCAAATATCACTGCACAGCCCATGTCAACTATCAAATTTGTGATACTCCTGCCTCCACCTCTGGAGTGCTAGGATTTGCAGGCATGTGTCACTCTCTTGCTTTATTTTTATTTTTTCCCGTTTATTTATTTATTAAAGATTTCTGTCTCTTCCCCGCCACCGCCTCCCATTTCCCTCCCCCTCCCCCAATCAAGTCCCCCTCCCTCGTCAGCCCAAAGAGCTATCAGGGTTCCCTGCCCTGTGGGAAGTCCGAGGACCACCCACCTCCATCCAGGTCTAGTAAGGTGAGCATCCAAACTGCCTAGGCTCCCACAAAGCCAGTACGTGCAGTAGGATCAAAAACCCATTGCCATTGTTCTTGAGGTCTCAGTAGTCCTCATTGTCCGCTATGTTCAGAGAGACCGGTTTTAACCCAGGCTTTTTCAGGCCCAGGCCAGCTGGCCTTGGTGAGTTCCCAATAGAACATCCCCATTGTCTCAGTGTGTGGGTGCACCCCTCGCGGTCCTGAGTTCCATGCTCGTGCTCTCTCTCCTTCTGCTCCTGATTTGGACCTTGAGATTTCTGTCCGGTGCTCCAATGTGGGTCTCTGTCTCCTTTCATCTCCTGATGAAGGTTAATAATCAGGAGGATGCCTATATGTTTATCTTCGGGTTCTCCTTATTTAGCTTCTCTAGGATCACTAATTATAGGCTCAATGTCCTTTGTTTATGGCTAGAAACCAAATATGTGTATGAGTGTTTGCCTGATGTCTGTCTGTATACCATCTGTGCACTATCTGAGGAGGCCAGAAGAGGGCCTCAGATCCCTAGAGCTGGAATTACAGATGGCTGGGAATTAAACTTAGGTCTTCTGAAAGAGTAACCAGTGTTCTCTTTTTGTTTAGTTTTGGGCTCCTTCTGCAGGGCCTTCCTTCTTACTCACGACTCAGCCCCCCAGCACCTTCCCCCCAACCCTGCCCTGTTGTAAGCGAGCCAAGCACCTCCAGCCTGGGTGCTCCTGGCTCCTGTGTGCTCTCCTGGACCCCGCCCTGCCTGCCATTTCTTCCTTTTGTCCCCTGAGCTGCGGCCCTGTGGAATTCCTTCTGGACGGGCGGCCAGGTTTAGGTGCTGAGAAGTTCCATCTGGACGGCCTGCCTGCAGCAAGCAAGTCAGGCCCTTTGTTTACGAGCTACCCAAGCAGCACGGAGAACCAAGGAGAGTTTTGTTTTGGTGTATTGCATTGTTTTTTTCTTTTCTTTTTTTATTAGATTTTTTAAAAAAAAAACCAATCCAAATTCCCACTCCCTCCCCTCTTCCCATTCCCTCCACACACCCTCCTACCCCACCCCCTTCAGTCCTAAGAGAGGACAAGGCACCCTGTCTGTGGACCATCCAAGGCCCTCCCCACTACATCCAGCCTGAGCAAGGTATACATCCAAAGAGAATAGGATCCCAAAAATGCCGGTACATGCAACAAAGACATATCCCAGTGCCACTGCCAGTGGCCGCTCAGTCTGTCCCAGCCATATAACTGTCAACCACATTCAGAGGGACTGGCTTGGTCCTATGCTTGTTCTTTCCCTGTCTGGCTGGAGTTTGTGAGTTCCCATTAGCTCAGGCAAACTGCTTTAGTGAATGACCCCATCACGGTCTTGACCTCTTGGCTCATATTCCCATTCCTCCCACTCTTCAGCTGGACCTTGGGAGCTTAGTCCAGTACTCCGATGTGGGACTCTGCTTCTGTTTCCATCTGTTGCTGGATGAAATTTCTTTGGTGATATTTAAGATAACCATCAATCTGAATACAGGGCAATGTCAGTCCGGGCATCTTCTCCACTATTGCCTAGGGTCTTAGCTAGGGCCATACCTGTGGACTCCTAGGAACCTCTCCAGAGCCAGGCTTCCCACCAATCCCACAATGGCTCCCCCAATCAAGATATCTCTCTCCCTTCTCTCATATCTGTCCCTCCACTCCATCTTGACTGTCCCATTCCCCCAAGCTCTCCTCAACCCTCCATCCCTCTACCCCCCCCCCACTCCCATGCTACTAATCCTGTCAGGTGACCCTGTCTGTCTCCAACCCCCAAGTGGTTCCATATATGTTTTTCTTTTATAACTTAGTTTCTGTAGGATCATGAACTATAGGCTCCATGTCCTTTCTTTATTACTATAGTGTTCTAAACCCCCGAGAAAGTGCAAGAACAGCTTAAACTCGTTTTTCCAGACAACTCCCCTAGTTTCCCCATCCCTTCAGATATCTCTAATGATAACTTGCATCTGATTGCCAATGAGACAGGCACCCCAATTTTGTGAGACTTGAGTCATTTGTGCCCTAGTTAGGAAGGGTTAGTAGGTAACAGAACAATAATAAATTTCATTTTACTTCTCTTACCAGGGTACATGGAAATTTGACGAATATTGCTATAAGAAGTATGGGAAAACATGGGGGTGAGTCTTCTGAAATCGGCCATTCGGAATACTTGTTAGGATAACACAACTCCCATAGGAGGACAGTGTCAGGACACAGTTCTTGGGGTAAAGCCTTTGAAGGTTTGTTCTGATAAAGATGATACATATCACAGGCATCAAGTTGACCAGTGTGAATTCAGTTGAGAGTGTTGTCTGTCATGGCACCCTCTGGGATTTGGTGACCCTTGGGAACAGCTCATTGCCTCTTCCTTCTCATACATCAAGTCTAATTTTAAAAATAGAAACTCCTATGCATGCAGTCATGCCAGTGTCAGTTCAAATGCGGAACTGCACTGTTGGATCCAGAAAACAGTTTCACCAGGGTCATTTGCAGCCTCCAGCTCTTACAATTCTTCCAACCCCATCTTCCAGGATGATGCCTGAGCCTTGGAGAAGGAAGATGTGCTGGCTAGTTTTGTAGCAACTTGATACAAGTAAAGTCATCTGAAAGAAGAGAACCTTAGTTAAGAAAATGCCTCCACAATATTCAGTTGTAGAGCATTTTCTTAATTAGTTATTGATATGTGAGGACCCAGTCCATTATAGGTGGTGCCACCTCTGGCTTGGTGGTCCTGGGTTCTATAAGAAGGCAGGCTGAACAAGGCATGAGGAGAAAGCCAATAAGCAGCACCCCTCCATGGCTTCTGCAACAGCTCCTACCTCCAAAACCCTGCCCTGTGTGAGTTCCTGTCCTGACTTCCTTCAGTGATGAGCTGTACATGAAACTGTAAACCAAATAGACCCCTTCCTCCCTTACTTGTTTGGGTCATAGTGTTTCATCACAGCAATAATAACCCTGACTAAGAGAGGGTGTGACAAGATGTCCCATTTAGGAGCAAGCACACTACAATCTTATTTTATTCATGTTGACTAGATGCTAGTCACCATCTTCTGCTAAAGCAGCAGTTCTCAACTGTTGAGTCATGGCCATCAGAGAATAAATATTTCTGATTGTCTTAGGAATGTAAGGTTATTTTTGTTGCTACTTTATAACTTTAATTTTGCTACTGAGTGGTATTTCAGTTCCTAAGATCATTGAAAATATTTATTTTCCGATGGTCACAACCCACAAGTTGAGAACCACTATGCTAAAAGAAGCTTCTCTGATGAGGGTTGAGACCTGCACTAATCTATAGGTGTAAAAAGTCTTTTGGAAGCTGGTTTGTTATTGTCCATTTTGGGCCTGTGACCGGTCTAGCCACACATGATCAAGTCAGACAAAATCCCAGTATGATGAGGGGAGATGGTCAGGAAGTCCCACCCCTAGCTGAGAAGTTGGCAAAGCATGGCTAATAAGAGAACAAGGATGGGGCCCCTGAATGGCTACCCCATGCTCCAATAGATAACTCTATGCACAACAGCACACTGGCAGCATTAAGTAGACAGAGTAGGTTAGAAAAAAAGAAAGAGCACATGAAATTGGAGGGGAATAGTGATGGTAGGGATTGGAGGGGAGGAAATGGGAATGGTCTTCTAGCCATCACCAATGGCTTGTCAGCTAGGGATGGGACTTCCATATGAGTCCAGAAGACAGTTTCCTTATTGTCTTCTGCCTCAAGCTCTTAGAATCTTTCTTCACCTCTTCTGCTATCATCCTTGAGCCTTGGAAGAAGGATCTGCTACTATCACTATGCAAACTAGACATAGCACTGAATGTACTCCAGATGACTTGTCTGCAGGCCCAGAGATTAGTTCGCCTCTCAGTGCTCATCAGCAGAGCTCCTTGCTTCAGTAGGTCATGACTGACATAGAGACCCACACTGGTCAATATGCAGACAAGAGACTCCAGATTGCTCAACCTTATGTGGGGCGTCTGTATCACTATTTTGATTTTGGTCCATTATTAATTTCAAGATAAGAACTTTTGCTAGAATATATGGATATTTCCTGTCCATTTAATTCTGCTGACATTGAAGAAGAAGTGAAGGGAATGTTTAAGCCACTCTTACTCCTTCAAAGTTAAGCCTTCAGCAGTTTTGCTGAGTGGCTGAGCTTGTGACAAAGCTCTTCCCTGTCAGAAGCTTGGAGGAAGTGCTGTGAGATACAAGTTAGTGGGAAGAGGCTCTGCCTCTTCATCTCCTCTCATCCATCCCCAGAAACCATAGGTCTGGCCACAGGATCTTCTGAGGTGATGCAATCCTTAGAGACCATGTGATTCAATGCTAAGCACAGGTTGTGCTGCCCTCTGGTGGCCCCAAACAGCTGTTCCTGCAACATTATTAGGAATGCTGATTAGTTTCCTCTGATACACTCTGTTTTGACTTCAGAATCATTTATTCATTTTTTTCTGAATTGTTTATATCTCTTGGGGTGTCAAACCCAGTGCCACACACTTGACAGACAAGGGTTCTACCACTGAGCCGCATGCCCAACAGAGATACTGAACTATTTAAACATGAAAGAATGGTATTGGCAATAACCATGTATGTTTGCCTAGCCTAAACTGATGTACCAGTGTTCATTCTTAATAAGGACGCCTTTTTAGAGCTGTTTTCATCCTAAGTGTCTCTTCCCTGCTTTAGCCACACTACCCTTCATTTCACAAGACTCCAGTGGCTTCTATAGTCAGAATTTGAAGTAAGGAGTTCAGGTTACTGTGCTTTATAGAGCTTGGGGTGTGGCCTGTGCAGCCTCGGGGGTGGAGTCTGGCATCCCAGGTGAAAATCCAGGTGCAGAATCTGACTTCTGAGGTTCAATCCACCTGTTTTCCCAACTCAGGTTTTATGATGGTCAACAGCCTGTGCTGGCTATCACGGATCCAGAGATCATCAAAACAGTGCTGGTGAAAGAATGCTACTCCGTCTTCACAAACCGTCGGGTAGGTGTCCTTTTTGAAAAAATATAAATCTTTACTATTATCTTCGTTTTAATAATGTTTTATTGCAGTGAATAAACATCATGACCATGGCAACGCTTAGTAAATAAAACATTTAATTGGGGCTGACTTACAGTTTCAGAGGTTTAGTCCATTGTCATCATGGTGGGAAGTACAGCAGCATGCAAGCAGACACGGTGCTGGAGAGGTAGCTGAAAGTTCTACATCCAGATTGACAGGCAATAAGAAGAAAGAAACACTGGGCCTAGCTTGGGCTTCTGAAACCACGGGTCTCACCGCTAGTGACACACCTCTTCCAACAAAGCCATTCCTCCTAATCCCTGTCAAGCAGCACCATTCCTTAATGACCAAGCATTCAAAGCTATGAGCCTATGGGGACCATTGTTGTTCAAACCACCACAATTATCCACTTTTGTAGAATAATGGCTTAAGATGTGTTACATTTGTTTATGCTGTGGACCATTTGTTTAATAATGCAAAGATTTTTTTTGTTCTTTTTTTTTCCCTAGCAAGTATGTTTTAGTGGCCATGGATCACCTGTCTTTTCCTTGTGAAGTCTCATCCATTTTTCTTTTCATGGTTGTGCTTTTGGGGTCAAGTCTGATTATATTTTGTTCAGCAGTCTTTTAATAAGGTTTTATATGTCCCTGCCTCAACTTTCAACCTCTCAAGTTCTGCTGTTGTGGGCTTGTGCCACTCTAGTTGGCGTACGCAGCTCTGAGGATCAAGCCCAAGACGTTATGCATACTAGGCAAGCATGCTGCCAACTGAGCTCCATCCTCAGGCATGCCTAACATTCTTGTCTTTTTAAACAACATGTGCCTATCGTTTCATACTTTACAATAATTATCTATGATGTGTTTGGGATTTGGGGTATAAAGTATGGAACTCAGGTCAAGTTTCGTGTTGCACCATCCATGTCCAGTCCTTTACCTGTTTTCTGAGGTGAACTATTTCCTCCATAGAATTCTTTCTATAGAATTATCAAAGCTTATTCAGGGACTGAAGAAATGACTTAGTGGTTAAGACTATGATTCAATTCCCAGAACCCACCTGACAGCTCCCAACCATCTGTAACTCAAGTTCCAGGGATCTAATGCTGTCTCCTGACATCTGAAGTCACTGCACACATATGGTGTACAAACACACATACAGATAAGCACACACAAAAAATATAAAAATAAATCAATCTACAAATTTTTTTTAAGCAGACTGGATGTGAGATTTATTACTGAACATGATTTGGTAGGGTACAGGAGAGCACCATGAAAGCCCTCAGGAGTGTAGGGCTCGCCACTTGTCCAGGGGACCACGATTAGGAATATATTTGACCCCACAGCCATCAGGAATGAGTCGCTTCTCAGCAACCATGTCTTCAAATTCATCTGCATTAAACTTAGTAAAGCCCCATTTCTTTGAGATGTGGATCTTCTGGCAGCCAGGGAATTTGAACTTGGCTCTACGAAGAGCCTCAATCACATGTTCCTTATTCTGCAGCTTAGTGCGGATGGACATGATGACCTGGCCAATGTGAACCCTGGCCACTGTGCCCTGGGGCTTCCCAAAGGCACCATGCATACCTGTCTGGAGCCTGTCAGCCCCAGCACAGGACAACATCTTGTTGATTCGGATGACATGAAAGGGGTGAAGCCTCACTCGAATATGAAAGCCATCCTTGCCACAACTCTTTACCATGTATTTGTTGGCACAAATACGGGCAGCCTCCAGAGCTTCGGAAGAGAGTTGTTCATATTCATCTGACACCATGTGGCCACAAAGCGGGAATTCATCAACTTTTGCCTTCTTCCGTCCCAAGTCAAAAATGCGGATTTTAGCATCAGGGACACCTCGGCAGAAGTGAGACTTTGGGTACGGCTTGTTCTTACAATACCGGTAACACCGGGCGGGGCGGCGACCCATGATGACAATAGGACCGTCGGTAGCAGACAACACACTCACCGCGCCGGAGGAAAAGAGAATCTACAAATTTTTAACATGTTGACTCTATTTGTATATAACCTTTTCTTGTGCTATATTTTCTTCCATTGAGCAAATGTCTTTTTATACTCTAGGGCCATATCTTCTTGAGAATTGAATATTTACATCATGTGGACTCATTCTACCCAATTTTTTGAAGAGTTTTTAGAACTATTATTGGACCTTTATCTTTGTAGCCAAAATCAGACCAAGCTTGTCTATATTGATAATGATCTCAGTTTGTTAAAAATTTGAAGTCTGACACGAGACAATGAACATTTTCTGTGTTGAATCTTCTAATGCATGACTATGTATTAGAAGTGTAGAAAAGAGCAGTCAGTAGTTGACTGTTCAGTTGGGGACTTGATTGGGGGAGGGGGAGGGAAAGGGGAGGCGGAGGTGGGGAAGAGACAGAAATCTTTAATAAAAAAATAAAAATAAAAAAAAAGAAAAAAAAGAAAAAAAAGAAGTGTAGAAAAGAAATGTACACTTTAGATTTCTTTTGATTGCCACATGGAAATTCTGTTTCAACTGAAAGACTTGTACATATTTTGTTATACTAATGTCTTAAGTATAAATGACTTATAATATGCTTGGATATGGTTGACAACTATGTATTATTCTTGAGATTTTTTTCAATATAATTGCAGATAAGTACACACACAATTGATTTTGAATTGCTGTTGTATCATGGAATAATTGCCAAACTCATTATTATTCCTATGAATTTTTTTTCTGTGAGTTATTTGATATGTCGTACACAGACAATTATGTTGCCTCAACATAAGAATAACTTTGCTTATTACTTTGGAATTTATATCCTTTCTAGCATTGTTGCATTAGTTGGTACTTCTAGGGTGGTACTGAATGACAGAGGTGACAGTCGACTATATTGTTTTTTTTGAGGCAGGGTTTCTCTGTATAGTTCTGGCTGTACTAGAACTCACTCTATAGACCAGGCAGAAACAGCAGACTTTATAAAGTTGCTACAGATCAATGGATGAAACATTCAGAATTTCACCATTAAGTGTGAAGTTAATTGAAGAATTTTGTATCATCCTGTATCATGAAGAGGAAGAAGTCTGTGTGCATGTGCTCCCCTAGACTTTTGTCATGAAAGAACATTGGAAGTTTCCCTATTAGCACAAATTACAGTTCTGGGAGCCAGGTGTGGCAATGCATGCCTTTAATCTCAGTGCTTGAGAGGCAAAGGCAGGAGGATCTCTGTAAGTTCATGGCCAACCTGGTCTACATAATGAGTTACAGGACAGACAGAGCTACAGAGTGAGACTCTGGCATAAAACAAAACAGCAACAAAAAAAACCGGTGTGTGTGTGTGTGTGTGTGTGTTCCACTGATCCAATGTTCATAGATATACATGGTTGAAGAACACTTCTAGCAGAGGATAGAAGTATTTTTTTCCTCATGCTCTTATATAGAAAATTAAGACAAAACAATTTATATCCCATGGCATTATTCCTTGAAATATCAAATAAATATTTTATAGCATCTATAGCTTTTTTAAGAACTCAGCTTCAAAGCGTCCAATTGTTTGTACTGTTGACAGATGTTGAAAAGAAACTGACCTGAGCTAATACATGGCCAAGGCCAGTTGCTGTCTGTCACTAATCCATTTTTGTCTGCATAGCTTTGAAGGATGCTCTAAGTCTGTCCTATCTGTTCTTGTGTATTCTGTGAGGGTGACTCTCATTTAAAGTGAGACAGTCACAGAAAGATGTGAAGCAATGCCTGGTGTATGGTGTTACCTCCACAAATAGGAATTACAGACAAATTAAACAAGATTGTTGAACATCTAGTAATGTCCAGACATTTAACAGTCAGAAATATTTGTTAAGAAAATTATGCTTGGTTAACCAACTTTATAGAATTGTGAAGATTACCGTAACTTTAATACGATAAATATTCTTTCTGTTTGAACTCTAGTCTTTTGGGCCAGTGGGATTTATGAAAAAGGCCATCAGTATGTCTGAGGATGAAGAATGGAAGAGACTTCGAACACTGCTGTCTCCAACATTCACCAGTGGAAAACTCAAGCAGGTGATGATGGAGAGGGAATTTACTGAAATACATCTAGGGACAAGTAGAAAACTAGTCCATAGTCCTTTTCCAAGGGTCGGTCCTCTGAATTACAGTTCCTATAAGATGGTCTTTCATTTTCATACCCAGAGGATCCATTATAAAATCCACTTAACATCTGACTCATTGCTTTGTTACTGGGAACAAGTTGTCTTTCTACATTTAGCTACAAATGTTGTGTTTTATGCTTAGATGTTTCCCATCATTGGACAGTATGGAGATACGTTGGTGAAAAACTTGAGACGAGAAGAAGAGAAAGGGAAGCTCGTCACCATGAAAGAGTAAGTGGTGATGTGGTTGATAGCACTGCAAGCACCTTAGCATCCCCTCAACTATAGGAAAATGACATCTGCAAACCAACCACAGGCAAAGCTCCCGTGTGTGTGTTATAGAAACCTTGACTTCACTGCCGATGCAGCAGGAGGTTCTGACTGTGTGGCTCCCTGCCTGGGTAGCTCAGAAGGAAGAGCTGCCTCAGATGCAGATGTTGATTTACATGTCTCTCTCTCCTCAGCATCCTTGGAGCTTATAGCATGGATGTGATCACTGGCACATCCTTTGGAGTGAACGTTGATTCCCTCAACAACCCACAAGATCCGTTTGTACAGAAAGCCAAGAAGCTCTTAAAGTTTTCAGTTTTTGATCCATTTCTTCTCTCCATATGTATGTACACTATTTATTTTCTCTTTTTTTGTCCTGGATCTCCTTCTGTAGACCAGACTGGCCTTGAACTCGCAGATAATTTGCCTGCCTCTGTCTCCCCAAGTGCTGGGATTAAAGGTGTGTACCACCACCACCCAGCTTCTTCTTTCTTTTTATTCCTCTCTCCCACACACCAATCAAAATAACACCATAATTGAGATATAGTTCACATGTAAAAAGTTCAACTATTTAAAGTGTATAATTCAATTTTTGTTCACCAAAGGGACAAGAACCCATCACCCTTGTCAACCAGAAAGTGTGTTGTCCAAGCAAAATTACACCTTTTCATTCTCATCTTCCATTTCTCTGCACCATAAGAAATGTTCCATTAACGGTCTGTTCCTGTAAAACTGCCTATTCTGAGCATAACATTAAAACACAATACAAATATTTTTTAGAGTATATGGAATTTGGCAACTAGTTTCTGTCATTTAACATCCTATATTCAGCAGACCCATTTGTTGCCACTCCTATGTTCCATCATATTCTGAACCATCTGATGACTGGACATTTTTTCATGGTTTTTGAGTAGGAAATTGTTGTGGGATTAATGAATTATAGAGGAATTTTTTTTTTAATTTTTATTTTATGAACATTGGTGTTTTGCCTGTACGTATGTCCTTGTGAGAGTATCAGGTCCCCTGAAACTGAGGTTACAGACAGTTGTTAGCTGCCATGTGGGTGCTGGGAATTGAACCCAGGTCCTCTGGAAGAGCAGCTAGTCCTATTAACCACTGAGCCACCTCTCCAGCCCAAGAGGAATTTTTTTTATCTGACTTGTTGGGGAACTGAAAATTTTTCAGGACTTTTTGTTTGTTTTGCTGCCAGTAGTTCAGAAGGGTTCTATTTTCTCCAAATTTCACCCACATTGGGTGCCAAATGAAAATGGAATTTACAAATTAATCCCACATTAGCTCAGAATTGCGTATACTAAAGGGTTATTTATTTAGGGGTAGACTCACAGATCATAGTCCTCTGCACAAACAGGGAACAGGAACTGAATCCAGAAGTCGGGAGAGAGAGTGAATTCTTGCCTTACATAGGCATTTATAGTATAAAAGGCCACACCTAAGTGGGCTGGTGTCTTTTTTTTAATTTATTTATTTATTAAAGATTTCTGTCTCTTCCCCGCCACCGCCTCCCATTTCCCTCCCCCTCCCCCATCAAGTCCCCCTCCCTTATCAGCCCGAAGAGCAATCAGGGTTTCCTGACCTGTGGGAAGTCCAAGGACCACCCACCTCCATCCAGGTCTAGTAAGGTGAGCATCCAAACTGCCTAGGCTGTGGGCTGGTGTCTTAAAGGCTACTGGCCGAAGGAGTTCTTACAGCACCATCCCATCTGAAAATCACTTTTTTCTTCATGATTTTTTATTATTGCCATCTTAGGGTACATTTAGGACTCCAACTTTATGGAGGATCATTTACAGTTCTTATTTTTTTAATTTTATACATGAGTATATATTTTCTTTATTTCTAGTACCCCTAACTCCACTCATGTCCCCAACTTCTTAAATCCATGACTCTTCCCTTGTAACTATAATGGTTATATATAGATATATGCACATGTATATATTTTACAGATTCCATTTAGTGTTGCTCTTATATACATGCTTATGGTTAACTACTTGGGATTGGATCACTTATCTGGGGCTCATCCTTGGGGAAAAATCATTCTTTCTCTCAATAGTCATTAGTTCCCCGTGGCTCTTCATCTAGAAGTAAGAACCGGTGGGATTTCCCTGTCTACATTGGCATGTCAACCAGTGTTATCATTACACAGATATTATCTAAATAACACTATTATTGAGATTTCATGGGTCCAGTTTCTAGGCTGTGTCTAGAAGATGCAATCTCATAGCAGACCTTCTCATATTCTTGGTTTTATACCCTTTCTACCCTCTCATACATGATTTATCCTGCGCCTTAAATAAAGAGATTGCCTTGTAGACATATCAGTTGATGTTGGACAATCCTTGGTCACTTATTCTCTGCATTTATTTTTTTCTCTGTAGTTCTGTTTCCATTCCTTACTCCAATATATGAGTTACTAAGTCTCTCCATTTTTCCAAGACAATCAGTGAACTTTTTCAAAAAATTTGTAACAAGCATGAAGAAAAATCGCCTTGATTCAAACCAGGAGGTAAATTTTGATGCTGCTTTCATGGTGCTCAGGGTTTGGTCATGATGCTCAGGATTTGGTCATGATGCTCAGGGTTTGGTCATGATGCTCAGGATTTGGTCATGATGCTTGGGGTTTTGGTCACAATGTTCAGGGTTTGGTAATGATACTCAGGGTTTGGTCACAATGTTCAGGGTTTGGCCACAATGTTCAGGGTTTTGTCATGATACTCAGGGTTTGGTCATGTATCACGCTGTGAGTATGTGATTTATGTACTTTACTCTGGGTTCTCTTAAAAATAAATAAAACTATGCTTAGGGTAAGGCAATGTTTACATTTTAGGGAGAAGAAAAAGATAGAAGATGGGTGATTCTATATGAGAATGATTGAGAGAAACAGTTTCACATTTGTCAAAAAGAGTGAATTTACTATGCTCTAAGATAATCACTAATTAAGTAAAAATATTGCCACCACACTTTATTGAAAGAAGTCAAAAATAGAATTCATATTTAGAAAATATATCTACTACTGTTATTCTCCCCCTAAAGTTTATATCATCAAAAGGATGTTTTTAATTTTAAACCTCTTATTTTGATATGCTCTTCAAAAGAAGTATGGTCATACCTGGTGGAGATTGGCCTATGTTAAATTTGAATGCCTCCTGCTTTGTGTATAGGTATTTTCTTGGCAGTGAGACCAGAAGCCACTCACCCAGTAGGTAAATACTTCCTCTGGACAATCAGTTTTCAGGCTGCTTACTTGGCTCTGCTCTATGTAGCCTGGAGGCCACAAAAAGGTTGTCTGGAGATTATGGAGATGGGCACCTGTTATGACACTAGGCATTGTGTACTGCCTCGAGTTTGTGAGAGTCAGGAGATGCTCACCCAAAACTTGGCAGTGAGAGTAGAGATAGAATTAATCAAAAGTGCTGGGTGGTGGTGGTGCATGCCTTTAATCCCAGCATTCGGGAGGCAGAGGCAGGATCTCTGTGAGGTCAAGGCCAGCCTGGTCTACAAGAGCTAGTTCCAGGACAGGAACCAAAAGCTACGGAGAAACCCTGTCTCGAAAATAAAAAAAAAAAGCATTAATCAAAAGTGTTGCTGGTTGAGTACTGTGGTAAGAAAACAGAGAGAGCTGGCGTTCAGGGACTTTCCTGAGCAAGCATGATGAGAGAAGGGTGCAGTAGCTCTTTCACCAGGAATCTGCTCAAAAGCCAGAGAAACTTATATCAGGAGAATAAAGACCAAATGCTGCATTTCTCACAGGAAATGTATTGTTCTCCAAGGCTTGCTGATAGAGTCTTTAGTTTTCCTTTATTTTTTAATTGTATGGGTGTTTTGCTCATCTGTATGCCATGTGCAGTCTTTGCAGAGGCCAGAAGAGGGCATGAGACCCCCTGGAACTGTAGTTTCAAGTGGTTGTGATTCACCTTGTGGGTACTAGAAACTGAACCCAGGTCCTCTGCAAGAGCACTTAGTGGTCTTAACCACTGAGCAATTTCCTCACCCCCATAGATGCTTTTATTCATTGGTAACTCAAACCATACTTGTGGCTTCAAGTAGCCATATTCTCAGAAGGGAGGTGAAATTCTGAACCCTTGTTTCAAGTCTGACCTCTCAACTAAGTATTTATCATTGACTTTTCTCTTTCTGTTTCCAGACACGAGTGGATTTTCTTCAGCTAATGATGAACACTCAGAACTCAAAAGGCGAAGAGTCCCAGAAAGGTAACGCAAGATACTTCATGGTGTGTGACTCAAGAAGCCCAGAGAAAAGAGGGTATCAGAATATATACATGGGGTGGTCCAGGATGGAAGCAATTCTAACAAATTTCAGAAGGATGTGCACATTGATGATATCTATGGGGTCCAAGGTAGCTTTCTAGAAGTTCACTGGACCAGAGCTTGTAGGGCTGCCAGAAAGATACATTTTGTTTCAGGAAGTCCTCATTGGTACTGGGTCATCTGTCAGAGAAGAGTCTGATTCTCATTTCCATTCAATCCCACTAATTCTGTATCTCTGCTGGGAATTTGCATCTAGGCCCCCATCAAAGTGCACTGTCCAGCAATGAGGATAATCCTTGGGAGAGAGTGGTGCAATTGTGTTCAACAGCTTCATCTGCGATTTATTCTGCTCTGCGTAAATAGCATCTGGGAAACTATATACCCTGCTCTTCTTCATTCTTTTAACCCCTGATTTCTTATCTCTGTGAATACTTTGTGATGAAAACTATTATTATTGTTGTAGCTACAGAATAATGACTTTTCTACTACCCTTTACTCTATGCTTACCAGCCATTACCTTGTGTAAAGGAATGTCCTCTTCTTTACTTTTTTAATTCTATCGGTTATCTAAATTTTGTTCAGTTGTTTCTATCACTGTGATCTCATGCATTCCCTGTTACTTTCCTTTAACTACTAGTTACTTTGCATTCAACTCTCTTATGCAAATTCACTCAGGGCTCTTTTCTATGTCATGGTGGGTCCTTTCTGTTATTTTTAGTTCTCTCTCTCTCTCTCTCTCTCTCTCTCTCTCTCTCTCTCTCTCTGTGTGTGTGTGTGTGTGTGTGTCTGTGTGTGTGTGCGTACACACATGCACACGGGCTCACAAAGACCAGAAGAGAATGTTGCCATTATGCTATGTTACTCTCTGTCTTATTCATTTGGGGCAGGGTCTCTAGATGCATGTGGATCTAGTCTGGACCCAGAAAGCCCCCGTGACCCTCTTGGCTCCATTTCCCTTCCTTGTTGGGGTTGCAAGAACACATGGTCACCTATTTATGTGAGTTCTGGTGATTTGAACTCAGAACCTTCCATTGGCACAAAAGGAACTCTTCCTCACTGAACCATCTCTCCAGACCCCTTTAATTTAAATTTATTATTATTATTAATCATTTGTGTGGGGGTATGAGGAAGTACACCTGCTATGTTATGCATGTGGCAGTCACAGGGTAACTTGTAGAGTCAGGGTTTTCTGTCCACCTTACATAAATACAGTAATCAAATTCAGTTCATCTGACTTGCTCAGCAAGTACCTTTAATCACTAAGCCATCTTACCAACTCTTATTTAATTTTTGATTCCTATAAGAGAATAATATTTGTAGATCAATTTCTGGTCATAGAAGAATTGAGAGGAAAGCTAAAGATCTCTAATAAACTCCAGTGAGTACATGTAATGTCCACCACACTACCAACACCCCTCCACTACAGAGGTTTGGAATTGTGTGCCTCTAGTAAGCTCCTAGATGCTGCGGATCCATGGACCACATTTGAATAGCAGGAGTTTCCCTGTAGCCACATGTTCTTCTTTGAGTCTCTTCTAAAGTGTTTAAGGATTCCTATTTTTTAAAGATTCATGTCTAGTTTATATGTATAAATGTTTGCATGTATATTTATATACGTGCACCACTTGTGTGCTGGTACCTGTCAATGTCAAAAGAAGACATTGGATCGCCTAAAACTGTAGTTATAGGAAATATTGAACTGCCGTGTGAAGAATGGGAATCAAATCCAGGTCCTCTGCAAGAGCATCAAATACTCTTAACCACTGAACCATCTCTCCAGCTCCCTCGAAGGTGTTTGGAGGGAAAATTCCTGAATTTTCTCTCTATGAGTCATTGACACAACAAACAAATATTTGACAGCTATATTTTAATGAAAATCACTTCAATATTTTTCTTGGGTAGCAAAGGGATTCCATATTTTACTGGTAGCTACAGTATTTGAATTAGTTATTTATATTATTCCTCTGTCAAAATAATTGACAGAAGCAATTTAAGGAAGGTTTTTTTTTTTCTCCTGATTCACACTTTGGAGGTATGGTCCACCATGGTGGAATAGTCATGGCAGCAGAAACTTGAGCCAGCTGGTCACACCACATCCACAGTCAGGAAACATGAACTCCAGTACTCAGCTTCCTCTCTCCTTTTTATTAAGCCTAGGAGGCTAGCTTATGGGATGGTGACACAATTAAGACAGATCTTCCAGGAGTGATGAGGTGACTCAGCAGTCATGGATACTTGCTGCTCTTTCAGAGCACCTGAGCTTGTTTGCCAAGGTCCATGATACGCAGCTCACTTGTAACTCCAGCTCCAGGGATCTGACACCATTGTTTGGCCTGTGCACGCACACACTCACACAAATAAAAATGAAAATAAACACTTAGAAACAAGATAGGTCTTTCCATGTCAGTTAAGCTAATAAAGATAAACCATACAGGCCTATCAGGAAGCAAGTTAATCTAGATAACATCACAACACCATGCCTGGAAGCTCATCTTCTAGGTGATTCTAGATCTTGTCAAGTTGTCAATCACTGTCAAGTACCGCAATACTTTTGTTTTCATTCCACACTATGATAATAGTATTAGTTAGAGAGAATTATTTCTCTTGAAATTGCCCAGTTGTGATGATATGAAATTTGGCCTAAAATTTCTTTTTTTTTCTTTTTAAAAAATATTTATTTATTTATTTATTTATTTATTTATTTATTTATTTATTTATTATGTATACAATATGCTGTCTGCATGATGCCTTCAGGCCAGAAGAGGGCACCAGACCTCATTACAGATGGTTGTGAGCCACCATGTGGTTGCTGGGAATTTGAACTCAGGAACTTTGGAAGAGCAAATAATGCTCTTAACCACTGAACCATCTCTCCAGCCCCCTTGGCCTAATATTTCATCACCAATAATATAGATCTTAACTCAACCTGAATTAAAATAATTTGACTTTGGGACTGGAGAGACAGCTCATCAGTTAAGAGCATTGTCTGCTCTTCTAGAGGACCTAGATTCAGTTCACAACACCTACACAGCAGCTCAAAGTCACCTGTAATTCTAGTCACAAGGTATCTGGTGCCCTCTCCTTGCCTCCATGGACACCAGGGATGTGTGTGGTACACAGACATATGTACAGATAAAACACCCATAACCATAAAAATAGATTTAAAAGTAATTTGACCTTTTCCTGGTATATCAGAAAGACATCGGTGGAACTCAGCACCGATGACCCTGTTCTGCTTTTCTCTGTTCTTCCCCAGACAACGAGGAGTGCCATTTGAATTTCTTCTCATCTCAACTATGATGTTCTGCTTTGATCTTCCTTATCTGCAATGTTTTTTTTTCCTTTTAGCTCTTTCTGATCTAGAAATGGCAGCACAAACTGTTGTTTTCATTTTTGCGGGCTATGACGCCACAAGCACATCCATTTCCTTCATCATGTATGAGCTGGCCACCCACCCTGATGTGCAGAAGAAACTTCAGGATGAGATTGACAGAGCTCTGCCGAATAAGGTGAGAGGATGGTACCCAGAGAGGGAGGGCAGAGGTAAAGGACTAACAAGCACATGCAACAAGAATTTTTATGAAGGGCCATGCAATAGTTCTATAACCCAACAAGAGACTAAGAGAAACAAAGGGAGGGACATAGGAGATGAATGCAACCCATAGAAATATGCAATCTTTAATATAGTACTGGCTCTGATATATCTTTATCTATTATGACAATAATACTAAGAGACACAAAGAACCTGTGTGACACTTGAGAAGAAGCAATAGTCCCTCAGGTGTCTGAACAATTATTTCTGCTCATGTCCTCGGGGTACTGTCCCTGCTATGTCTGTTAGTAGGCTGACCTTCACTGGTCTGTGCAGGCTCGCCTGACACTACTCTCAGTGGCTCTGTTGTCCAGTCCAATAGCATGACATTTATATATGTGGGTGTGTGGGCCAACTAGGGGATTCTTTCCTTTTCTGTGGTTTTGATAGTGTATCAGACTACTTCTTCTCTGAATCCTTGAGTGCTAACTCGAGTCACTTTAATAGTTTGAGAGTTGGTGCTGTCTGATGACCTTGCTTGTATTACAGCCAGTGTGCTGGACATGTTCTCTCACCCTCTTGGAAGTCTCCAGGTCAAACCTGCACAGATAGCTAATGTTCTAGCACCAGCTATATGGGAATACACTCAGTGGTGCAGCTAGAGGTGAAGAAGCCAATGATGAGCTCGTGTCTCTAGCTCCTAAGTAAAAATATTATTAATGAATTATTTTGATTATTCACATTCTCTCTCTCTCTCTCTCTCTGTGTGTGTGTGTGTGTGTGTGTGTGTGTGTGTGTGTGTGTGTGTGTGAGAGAGAGAGAGAGAGAGAGAGAGAGAGAGAGAGAGAGAGAGAGAGAATGCATAAGTGTCCATACCATAGCACATGTATGGAGGTCAGAGAATAACTTGCAAGAGTCATCTCTCTCTTTCCACAATTTGGTCTCTGGAGTTTCAGTTCAGGCCATCAGACGTGTCAGCAAATTCCTTTACCACCTAATCCATATCACTAGCAGCCTAAACCTAACTCTAAATATCTACAGGATAGTCTTTTGAATGTCACACTAAATGACAGCCATAATGCCCATACTGTCTTCATCTCTTTGCTCAAACTGCAAGGTTTGGTAGCGTGAAGTTACCCGGGTGTTGTGTGACTATTTGAGCAGAGTAGTGCAGAAATGCATCTCCTCCAGGGCCTACTCTCAGGTCCTGAAGCAACAACTGCTCCATCGATCCAGTTACCAAGGATGGTAATGAGTGTGACTTTTGGTCCCCATTGGAAGATGCTTTAAACATTTTAAAATGTATACCCTTTTAAAAGTCAGCACACAAAGCAATGTGTTTCACTCTGGCATCTTTATATACACGCCATTAAAACTGATTCCTGTTCATCCTTCTCCCACTTTGTCCTCCCTCGTTCTCCCTGATGTCTCTTATCAGGCTTCTTCCTTCCCTTAAAGAGTATGCAGAGCTACCTTCATTTCATATATCCCTCCCTCCCTCTGTCTGCACTCTTTCTGAGTCCGGTTTGTCTTGCTTAATAACCTAAAGATCTCGACTTGTACCTGTTTCCAGCAAATTTTATGGTGTCATTCATCTTTGTGGTTGAAAAAATTTCTGTTTTGCATAAGTACCACATTTGCTTTCCTTGTTCACCTGTAGCTGGACATCAAGTTTGGTTCCTTTTCTTAGCTGCTGTGAAGAGTGCAACAATAAGTATCTGTTCACTAGTATCTCTGTAGTGTGCTGGTTTAGAGACTTCTAGATATATACTAAGGTTGTGTGTGTGTGTGTGTGTGCACGTGTGTTCCAGATAGTATTAACTGTCACCTATATATAGCTTAGAAGAACCTAAAGAATCCATGTCCTGTGGTTGTGCTCCATTGGCTGGCCCCAGTGACTGGTTGTTTTGCAACAATAAGTTCTCTGAGTCATACTGAGTGACCACGGTACTCTCAATGTGTCATAGAAACAATTGTTATCTCACCCAAAACCAAACTGGATTTTTGGCTTGTGAGGGCTAGGAGCTTCTCTTGTAGATAGGGCCCCAGTTTCTTTCCATCAGAACACCTGCTTTAACTTTTGGAGTATCCCTGTCTTACCTTCCTCCCTATGTTAGGGCACAGGGCAGCTGGAGCCAACTTCAGCTTGGCTTCTTTCCTATGAGTTAATCCATTTTCCCTCATACTTTTCAACTGTCCTGCCACTTCCTTTGTATGTTGCAGAAGTTCTTCTTCTCTTTCTTTCTCTAGAAAAGATACATATTTTTTTTCTCCTTCAAAATCTTCTCTAGAACCAACTCACACAGAAGCAGCTTCTAAGTATGTCATCTTACCCAGAATCCTTTATGGTACCTTTCACTGAACTAATCCAATAATCAAAGGGGCTACCAAGATGTGGCATTGTCAATTTTAGCCTCATTGGACCAGGAGTGAGGAGTTTGTTCCTTGCCATGACATATTTCCTTGGTATAGACTGATGATCTATGGAGATGTCTGAGTGTAACTGTCATAAGATGTTGGTTATATATGCTCACATGGGAAAGAAATCACTGCATGACAATGAGAGGATCTGGATAGAGGAGTGCCCCAAATGGCTCCTGTGCTAAAATTATACTTCACATCCTAATGGGCTTTAATCAGGATGAAGGTCATCATCAGAGTAGAATGATTAAGGATAAGCTTTACTAATCAAGTTTATCCCTTTGAGATTCTAATATATTTGAGATGACATGACTCCAAACCTCATCTGCAAACATGTTTCCTCTTCCCAGGCACCTGTCACCTATGATGCCCTGATGGACATGGAGTACCTGGACATGGTAGTAAATGAAACTCTCAGATTGTACCCTATTGCTAACAGGCTAGAGCGGGTCTCAAAGAAGGATGTGGAAATCAATGGAATGTTCATTCCCAAAGGGACTATAGTTATGATGCCAATCTATCCTCTTCATCGGGATCCTGAGTACTGGCCAGAGCCTGAGGAGTTCCGCCCTGAAAGGTACAGAGACTCCGTAAGAAGGAAGGGACCCTGGACTTGGCATGAGCTTTTGAAATCTCAAAGCTACTTCCAGTGGCACTATTCTCCCAACAAGACCACACCTAATAGTCCTTCTAATCCTTTCAAATAGTGCCATTCCTTAGTGACTAAGCATTCAAATGTATACGGGCCATTATTATTCAAACCACCATAATTCCAATTAAAGAAAAGCATATATATGTGATTTTATACCCTTTTACATCTATGAATTCTTTTGGAATTATAGTATTTGTGTGTGTGTGTGTGTGTGTGTGAAATGTGTGTGCAGTTGGATAGCACATTCCAGGGATCTGATCATCTCCACCTCCTATCTTGCCACTGCTAGGGTTACAGGCACACACCACCATGCCCAGCTTTCTGTGTAGGTTCTGGGAAACAAATCCAGACTCTCACACTTACTGGACAAGTACCTTACTACGTAAGCCACCTCCCAAGTCCCATACAATTACCATAATACACTTCTTGTGTTCACCTATGTGAACTCTCTATCCACACACAACCTAATTTGTCCACACTCTCCTGTTATTTCATAGCATTTATATGTAAATACCTCTCTTTTCCCCCTACAAATTAACAAAACAGTTTTTAAAACACGGATTATTCTTGTTCTTGTCACTTTTTCACAATAATTTCTTTTCACTTATATAATCAATTAATGAAAAGTCAGATTTCAATAAATTCAGGGCTACATGTTTAGTAGATATTTTTATCTTAGTGGAGAAGGTAGACTTGGATGCCATTCATGATGCTATAGTAGAAACTCATCCTGTGCACCAGAAAGGTAATTGGCTTTAGCCAATCTGTGGAGGGAGGAGGGGAAAGGAAAAGCAATTCTGAGGAAGAAGTGGACAAGGAAAATACAAATGGGGGAAGCTACAAAGAAAGGAATGTAATGAAAGGAAAGGGAAATAATGGGGGAGGGGAAATTAGGATTTCCAATACTGACAGAGTGTTTATCTCCCCATTCCTAAGTGTGAGGCAGGAGACTACTTTGCCATCAGTTTGGCCAATCCCAATATGTCTTTCAGAATAGAACACTTCACCATTTGGAATGGAATATTTTGTGTTTAAGGATGTGTTTTCTTTCAAAAAGCATTCATTTCCACTTGTCTTAACAACATAGAAAATGCCTGTTTGGGGTGAAAGGGAAGGGCCTTTAGCTCGCAATTCCTTTGTCAGACACCTGCAGCAAGGGTTCTGTTGCAAGTCCATAAATGTACGCTGAACCACTCTGGTTGAGGGTGTGAGGACTCCAAACAGAGCTCTTTGGATCAATGTTCCATAACCTTGTTTTCATCCCTATTGTGTCTCCAGGTTCAGCAAGGAGAACAAGGGCAGTATTGATCCTTACGTATACATGCCCTTTGGGAATGGACCCAGGAACTGCCTTGGCATGAGGTTTGCCCTCATCAGCATGAAACTGGCTGTCATCAGTGTCCTGCAGAACTTCACCCTCCAGCCTTGTGAAGAAACTCAGGTGAGGCAGAAAACTCTCAATAACTTATATTTAAAAAACTTATAGTGTTACATACGTAAATAAATTGCTTGTCTTGGTTACTTTTCTGTTGCTGTGATAAAACACCATGGCTAAGACAATTTATGTCTTAAAAGGTGCTTAAATTAGCTTATGGTTCCAGAGGATTAAGGTTTATGGTGGCAGAGTGAAGGTATGGCAGCAGGTACAGCTGAGAGAGAGAGAGAGAGAGAGAGAGAGAGAGAGAGAGAGAGAGAGAG
>JABTXL010006448.1:268122-363284 GCA_025134845.1 Neodon shergylaensis
GAGAGAGAGAGAGAGAGAGAGAGAGAGAGAGAGAGAGAGAGAGAGAGGAGACTGTAGATGAATGGCACAGTCTCCTGGAACCTCAAAGCCCACCCCCAGTGACACACCTCCTACAACAAGGCCACTCTTCCTAATCCTTTCCAAGCAACTGAGGGACAAAGTATTCAAACATACACCCGTGCGGGCCATTCTCATGCAAACCGCCACACTGCTCACTGACATTTTAATAATGCATGTAACAAAGAATGTATTTGTTGTCTGATATGAGTCTTTTCATACTGAACTGAATCTGAATAAAACACAAATAAGGAATTCATTTAGAGTTAGTGCAGATTAGTGGAAGATGACTGAATGAAATCTCCTTGAAGGAATTCAAATTAACTGGAGATGGGGAGATATTGTGCACACAGCATGTAATAAAGACCTGATCATGATGTGTGACTGGTGGGCATCACTAGGACTTAAGAGAAGTTTCCAGGTGTCAGGGGCTCCCAATCACTGGCTGTGCTTTAGAACTGGTAAAGAGCCTTAAACATTCACAATGTCTGGTCATATCAGATATGTTGAAATGATTTGCCCAGAGTGTGGCTTTTAAAGATACAGGTCAGTCTCCTTCACAACCAAAGTTGAAAGTCCCTGATGTGACACAGGATATGTGTATCACTAAGGATGGCTTTTGAGGTTTTCAAAGTCCACACTAGGCCCAACGCTGCTAGTCTTTCTGCTTGTGGATCAAGATGTAGTTCTCAGCTCCTTTTCCAGCACTACACCTGCCATGCCTGCTGCCATGTTCCCCACCATGATGATAATGGACCAAGCTTCTGAAACTACACATGTCCCCACTTGAATCCTTTCTTTTATAAGAGCTGTCATGGTCATGGTGTCTCCTTATAGCAAAGGAATGCTGACTAAGACTATGAACATGCTATGTAAATCACCACCTGATAACTAAGTTCTAACACACATGCATGAAGTATGCAGTGCTTTCCTGTTCCATTGCCTTTCTTCATGGGAGGTGAGGAGGATATAAATGGCCTACAGTTGCAATGTAGCTGTCTTGTAAATGCGTGCAGAGGTTTATTTAGATGAATATATGGACAGAGCATTTGTCCTGGGAGCAAACAAGGCTTTGGGACAGCAAACAAGCTCCAGTCAACCACAGTTTGACACCCTTCTCTGATGAGTTTTCTTTCCTTTCCTGAACTAAGACCAAACAGCTATGTTGTAGGCTTCCTCATCCCCTCAAGACTGAAGAAACTGAGGCAAATGATTATATGAAAACATTGAATTACTCAAGGTTTCAAATTACCCTTAGAAGCTAAGAGGACAAGGGCCAATGCTTCCTGAAGTCCTTGTCCACCATCAAATAGAATGTGCCAACCTGGTGTCCAGGCACTTTGATAATTGAGTCACTCCAAAGGGACAAAATTGCGATATGTGCTCAGGATTACCTTATACTTCAATGAGCGCAAAACGAACTTTATATTCTCTTCAAAATTCATTTTCCATATGTTTATGAAATAATCTAAACTTTTAACTGGGCCTTTTGACTTAAAATTTAAATCACTAAATAACACAAACCAACTTAACTTGTACCCTGGCTCTGTACACACAATAGGTGCTCAGCTATTATACTTACCTGATTAAGAAGATAGATAAGTGCTTTTCCCATTCAGTCTCAGTGAATATTTAGGTATAAGAGACTCAGGATATAGGATACTGATACATAGTGTTTTTATGTATATAAAGCATGTTCCTTAATGTATCTGTTCTCTTTGCTTCTATCATTGCTGGTGTGTCACCCATTGCTTCTCACTGTGATTGTTGAACTACTACAGATCCCACCAAAGTTGAGCAGTCAACCAATTCTCCAACCAGAAAAACCCATCATCCTGAAGATTGTATCAAGAGAAAAACCCATAACTGGAGCATGAATTTCCCTCAGGAACCATGTTATATTCTTCAGGAGGGCTGTGCCACAGAACACTAGCAAATTTAATATACCATACAATGATTGAGTGTTCAATAATTCATTGAACATGCTCAGTGTCTATACAGAGTATCATCTATTGTGTGATTCAACATAAATAATTAAGTGATTGATAGGTATGGAGATTCATTTTCTGATTCTCTTGGGACCATCTACACTGATTGCAATTGGTTCCTTCCATTCTGAACTCTAAATGTAGTAACTGTTTCTCTATAGTTCTATCAATAATGTTTAATGAAAATAGGAACTATCATGTTGACTGTTAGTGAAAGTATATCAAATTGTTTTTTGTAAAATTTTATGTTATTGAAAATATAAATAAAAATCTTTTTTAAAAATATATAATGTTATACACATTAATGGGAAAACACTAAATCAACAAAACAAGATGCTAATCCTTTCCAATAAACATGGTCACCCATTGCTTGAGCCAATAGGGGATTCACACTTGACTCTCAAGATTGGTGACACTGACCCATTTTGAAATGGCACATGGCTTGGGAAATTTGCTCATAGTCCAATTCGGTAGTCCTTGAAGGATTTTTAGTATAACTCAAGTGAAATGTTAATATTCTTTTTTAGGCTTGATCTATTTTATCATCTTCATCTCCTCTCACTTCTCTGATAGTCTATGTTTCCTCAGTCTCCTTTGGAATGCATGGTTTTTGCTATTGTCAACTTCAGCGACACTGGAATCACCTAGGATGGATAAGAACCTCCAGACATGCCTGTGGGTGATGGTTGTTTGATTGAGTTGGCTAAGGTGTGAAGGCCTTCCCGCTGTAGGTGGTGCCCTATGGTGTCCAGGACTATATAAGTAGAGAAAGGGAGCTGAGCAGCATGGACTCATTACCATCTGCTTCCTGATTGTGGAGCACATAACCAGTCTTCTAGCTCCTGTCCCTGGCTTCCCTTCGATGACCTACTCTCTACTAGAACTGTGAGCCAGAGTAAACTCCTTTCTTCTTATCGTGCTTTTCTCGGGGCACTTATCATACTAACACCAAGACAGAACCAATCTTCATCTCCTCCCTATCCTATAACAGTGAACATAAATAAAAATTGCTGGCTGATCAATGGATTGGGCAACAAAGATTGTTCCATCGTATCTAGTATCAGAAACCTCACTGGATTCTTCTGCTTTAGTGTCCAACCTTCCATTCTCTTTCTGGGTCATTTAGTCTAAAACCATTGTGTGGGGCTCATGAAGGAGGCTACTGCTGACTCCAAATGAGACCCAGTGGTTTGGGAAAGAGGTCTACATGGAAGGCAGCCTGGCGGGGTGTGAGTCCAAGCCAGCTATAAAGCCTCCACTGATGCATGTCCTTACACAAGAAGCTTGTGCTTCAGTGAGTAGAGAACCCACTGGTGACTTCAGTGCTAGAGTATCTGATGTTTCTTCTAGCCTCTGCAGGCAACTGTTCACCCATGCACAGGACCACATAGGAACACACACACACAAGCACACAAATTTAAATAAAATGATTTTTTGAAGGGATGAGCATTTGTTTACTAGGGGAGAATTTTTTTCAATTGAAAATAAATTTTTCCTCACATAATATATCCTTCTTATTTTTCTTTTCCTACTCCTCCTCCCAGTTCCATACACACACACTTCCTATCTACATCCACTGTATCTCATTAGGAAACAAATAGGTTTCTAAAGGATAATAAAATATAATACAAAATAAACTAAAACAAAGAGCTTAAGAGAAGTTATAGGAGTCAGACTCTCTCATTCACACACATAGGAATCCCATCAAAACACTAAACTGGAAGTCATAATGCATATAGAGAGGTCTTGGTGCAGAACAGTGCAGGCCCTCTTCATGCAGCCTCAGTCTCTGTGAGTTCATACCTGCATCGATAGAGGACCTTATTTTCTGGGCATCCTCCATATCTTCTGGCTCTTATATTCTTTCTGCCTCCTCGTTCACAGGATTCCCTGAGTCCTGAAAGGAGGGATTTGGTGGAGACATCCCATTTAGGAATCACTGTTCCAAGGTTTGTATAATGTTTGGCTGTGGGTCCCTGTATTTGTTCCCATCTGCTGCAGGATGAAGCTTTTCTGGATGATGACTGATCTGCTTGCCTGGCCAGACACAAAGCAACTTCCTAAAAATGAATTGATCCTAAGAGTAGAAGATGAAGTGTCTAGAAAAATAAATAATAAGAGAAGAAAGGAGGATATGTCAGGAATTATAATCAAAGAACATTATATGCTTGAATGAAAATATTACTAGGTGCTATGTATAATGATTACATGACAGTAAAACATGAATTGACCTAGCCAGGTATGATGGTACTTGCCTTAAATCCTAAGACTTGGGAGGCAGGAACAGGAAGATCTCCGTGAGTTCAAGGCCATTCGAGTCTACTAAGTGAGTTCTGGAACAACAGAGAGATCCTGTCTCAAAACCACAACAAAAAATAAACTGACCACTTTAAAAAGAATATCTTGAAAAATGAAAGCCAAGCTTCTCAGTCTTGGTAAAATGAAAAATGTTCAGTGCAAAAGAGAGTCTTTGTAGGTAGGCAGGGTGGAGTAGGGTGTTTTGTGATAGAATCTTATTTCTCTAAATAGGTGGTAGATAAAAATGATAGAGTAGGGATGAGAAGATGCTCCCACGTCTCTGAAAGAGTTAGGAAACAGTGATATTTTAGCTGACATGAGCAGTACTATTTCCCAAATCCTGTTTTATGTTGACTATGTTTCTGGTTCTTTGGAGAAATGACAGAGTCTGAGGTTGTGAAAATCCAAGAGGAGCTCAGAATTCCTTCCTGTGCCAGAAAGTACACACATGCTCAAAGACAACATGTAGTGATATAGAGGCAAAGATAGGGCCATCCGTGGAGCTTACTGGACAGATGGTCTTGCCCAAGAAATGAGCTTCAAGACACTGAGAGACACCCATCTCAAGAGGTAAAGTGGAAATCCAACAAGATGACTCAGTGGGTAACAGTGCCAGCTATAAAGACTTACAACCAGGGTTCAATCCCCAGGAACCACATGGTAGAAGAAGTGAACCAACTCCTTCAAGTTGTCTTATGACTTCTACACAGGCACCATGATACATATGGATGTGTGCACACACACTAAAATGCAATTTAAAATGCTAATAATAAAGTAAAGAGCAATTGAGGAAGACATCAGCACATCACCTTCTGGCCTACACACATGGACACACATATGTGAACACATAAATATATACACAAACACACAACATACAAACAAGTAATGGCAGATGAATGGATATATTTCCAAGCAATAGGAAAAGTCAATGAGGGTTACACTCACCTCTACTAATAAGACTAGATCTCAACTAGATAGAACTCCATTGTTTATGAAGCCAAAAGCATTTAGTTTTTAGTGTCTTCTGGACCAGAGAGGACAATTGCACTCACGGAGCCACAAAAGTTCTGGTTACCTGCACAAGACCCACACAAGATCAGCCAGTCATCTTTCCATAATGGATGTGGAGGGGCTCTTCAGTCCTAACCACATAGCTGAGGAACTCATGAGAGTTTATGGTTACTAGAGAAGGAAATGCCATTTTTTTCTCAGAGATATAGCCCCAGATATTTACATCTACTCCAGTGAATGACCCCATACTATGAACATATGGGCAACACTAATTAGATTCAGTTGCTTATAAGTGAAAAGAAGGCATGACATTGGGAGGGGGATTTGGGAGGGCATTCAAAGAAATTTGATCATGAAACTAGAAGGTGCACATGAACAAATTACATTGTATACATGTAAGAAAATCTCAAAGAATACAACTTTTAATTATATGCATAAAAAGTGTTTTATTTCTGGTTCTTCTTGGTTCAGATTTCTATCTTCCCTCTAGATATATATAAAAACATCATTTTACCTTGTAGTGTTCACAGTGCTTGAAGGTGCCATACACTATACTGGATGAGAAAAGTAATTTACAATGTCATCCAGTGAACCATGTAAGTAACAATAATGATCTGCCTGAAAGCTATGACCACTGGTGCAATTGTGGCAGAAATGTTATGGGAATAGCCAAACACTTATTAAGTGGTATTTCAGGCCCATTCTAAGAGATGGACTGCATATTCAACACTGAGTTCAATGAGATCAAGAACCCAAGACTAGATAAACTATGAGTCCTAGGAGAATACCTACTACTACTAATCTATTAAATTAATATAGCAAAAAAAATTGCCTAATGACATACTGCTCTTTCCATAGAATTGGGCATCACTTAGCCCTCATCAGTAAAACTTCTTGTAGTAGATAGTAGTTAGCAAAAACCCCTACAACTTGTCAAAATAAAGAAAGAGACTTTGGAATGCTTGGTTCTGACCACGATGTCTATGTCATACTCCTCTCCTCAAGGCTCTGGGATCTATGTAGAATAGAAGTCAGAAAGTTTGTAAGAGCCAGAGGTAGTGGATGACTTCAAGGAGACAGCATTTTCCAGACACAGCATGGCAAATGCACATATGAACTCACAGAGACCATGACAGAATTCACATGAAGTGCCCAAGCTCAAACCAGAGAAAATCCTAGTATATAGGAGCTCAGTATCCCACCCCCATCCAAGAAAATATTGTCAACTTACAACCCCCGAGAGAGGGAAAGTCAGTTTTCTTCAATGGAGTGACACTGAGTTTGTCAACTACACTCAAGAGCAGGCCTCACACCCAGGAATAGCTACCCAATATAAACTGGATGCCATGGTCTGGTGTGGTTTGAAACAGTTAGAGAGAATATAGAGTTGGGTGAGAGGAAATTAATCATTATAATCAAAATATGAAGCTCTCACTTAATATAAAAGGAAATTTTACTTTTATTTTTATTTATTTATTTATTAAAAATTTCCACCTCCTCCCTTCCTCCCATTTCCCTCCCCCCCTCAACTCCTCCTCCCTCTCCAGTCCTAAGAGCCGTCAGGGTTTCCTGCCCTATGGGAAGTTTAAGGTCCTCCCCGCTCCATCCAGGTCTAGGAAGGTGAGCATCCAAACAGACTAGGCTCCCACAAGGCCAGTCCATGCAGTAGAATCAAAACCCAGTGCCATTGTCCTTGGCTTCTCAGTCAGCCCTCATTGTCAGCCACATTCAGAGAGTCAGTTTGATCACATGCTCCATCAGTCCCAAGTCCACCTGGCCTTGGTGAGCTCCCATTAGATCAGTCCCACCGTCTCAGTGGGTGGGCACACCCCTCGCTGTCATGACTTCCTTGCTCATGTTCTCCCTCCTTCTGCTCCTCATTTGGATCTTGGGAGCTCAGTCCAGTGCTCCAATGTGGGTCTCTGTCTCTATCTCCATCCATCGCCAGATGAAGGTTCTATGGTAATAGGCAAGATATTCATCAGTGTGGCTATAGGATAGGGCCAGTTCAGGCACCCTCTCCTCAGCTGCCCAAGGAACAAGCTGGGGACATCTCCTTGGACACCTGAGAACCCTCTAGAGTAAAGTCTCTTGCCAACCCTAAAATGGCTCCCTTAAATAAGATATCTTCTTCCCTGCTCCCATATCCACTCTTCCTCCATCCTAACTGTCCCATTCCCCCAAGCTCTCCCCATCCTCCCTTTCTCCCTTTTCTCTCCCCATCTCCCCTTACCCTCACCCCCAAGTTCCCAATTTTTGCCTGGCAAGCTTGTCTACTTCCAATATCCAGGAGGATAACTATATGTTTTTCTTCGGGTTCACCTTATTATTTAGATTCTCTAGGATCACAAATTATAGGCTCAATGTCTTTTGTTTATGGCTAGAATCCACATATGAGGGAGTACATACCATATTCATCTTTTTGGGTCTGGGTTACCTCACTCAGGATAGTGTTTTCTATTTCCATCCATTTGCATGCAAAATTCAAGATGTCATTGTTTTTTTTTAACTGCTGAGTAATACTCTAATGTGCATATGTGCCACACTTTCTTTATCCATTCTTCCATTGAGGGGCACCTAGGTTGTTTCCAGGTTCTGGCTATTACAAATAATGCTGCTATGAACATAGTTGAACAGATGCTTTTGTCATGTGATAGGGCATCTCTTGGGTATATTCCCAAGAGTGGTATTGCTGGATCCTGGGGTAGGTTGATCCCGAATTTCCTGAGAAACCGCCACACTGATTTCCAAAGTGGTTGCACAAGTTTAAATTCCCACCAGCAATGGATGAGTGTTCCTAAAAGGGAATTTTAAGTAAGTCTTTTTAAAGAGGATACCCAGATATCTCTGGGAAGGGAAAATAGAAGAGATTCTGTAAGTGGACGGAGGGCAGGTGGGTAAGGGTTCATGAGCAGTCAGGTTGTGAAGCACAGAGAGGGAGAATACTAAAAAAGACTTCTGGAAAGCAAAGGGCATTTCATGGTCAGGTCAAAATCTGATGCAAGGGAATCTCCCTGAAATATACAAGGATGACTCTAGCTAAGACTCTTAGAAATAGTAGATATATACCCTGAACTGGCTTTGTCTGTGACCAGACTGGTTCCTAGCCCAATTTTCATCAGAGAGGCTTCATCCAACAATGGATGTAAACAGATGCAGCCCCACAGACAAATATTAGGTGGAGTTTAGGGAGTCTTGCAGAAGAGGGGGAGAAAGGGTTGTAGGATCCAGAGGAGTCAAGGACACCACAATAAAACTCATAGAATCTGCTAATCTGGCCTCGTAGGAGCACACAGAGACAACCAGGGAGCCTGCATGGGGCTGATATAGGCACTATGCATGTGTGTTAGAATTGTGCGGTTTGGTACTCTTGTGAGCCCCTCAAAAGGGGAGCAGGGGCTCCCTCTGATTCTTTTACTGACTTTTGGAACCCCACTCCTCATTCAAGCCAGCCTGGATAAATGGAGAGGTGCTTAGTCTTCCTGAAACTTTATATCCTTTGTTTTATTCACAGGTCTCATGGTAGACCTGCCCTTTCCTAAACATAAACAGGGAAGGAGTGGACTGGGGAGGGGAACAGAGCAGGGTGGTAGGGGAATGGACTGGGAGGAGAGGAGGGAGGAGAAACTAGCCAGGATGCAAAATAAACAAGAAAATGAATTTATTTCTTTTAAAAGAGATGTTTACATTTTCAATGTAACGTTTATTGTAGAATATTGCAACTAAACCATCATATCAATTTTACAATAAGAGTTGTTATAATGCTTCACGTTTTCATTAGAAATGTATTATTGATCAAATGTAGAGGCGAGATTACTCTTGAAAAAGCTCAAAAGAACAGATGGAGGACCAGAGAAGATGAATTTCTCATTCTGTCACTGACTGTCACACTTTTTTACACTTTGTATTGACACTGAGAAAGCTCAATATATGTATGAAAGCTCATAATGATCCATTAAGGCCACTCAATTAAACCTCATTATCACCTGGGTTTTATTCATAAAGTAAATTAAAGATTCCAATGTTCTTAGAAATCACCTTCTTGAGGAACACAACAGAACTTCTTGATGGAAAGTCACGCTCCATTTATGACTGCATCTCGTGGCACAACTTTTAGAACAATGGGTTTTTCCGGTTGAAGCATTGGTTTTTGGCTTAATTTCAGAGGGATCTGCAATAGTGTAAGAAAAATAAGAAAATCAATGAGTGAACCAACAGCAATCCCCAAAGAAAAGCTTAAAGTATTCAGGATGATAATTTTTGCAGAAACCTAAAAGCTGCATTTAACATAAAATATTTTGACTTCCTTATTCTCCAAGATGTGTCAATTAGATGGTGAGAGCATACATCCACACTATTGGGTATAATGTTGATTGAGAATCTACTGTATATAGAACGTAAGATGAAGTTATGTTGGTTTATGTTATTTCTGTTGTGTGTTGATTTAGAATAAAAAGACAAGTTTAGCATTTTTGAACCTGATTCCTAGTTATTATGTCATATTATGTTTCTAAGCTCCAAAATGCTATTTTTTTGTTTGTTGATACTTGCAAGCTAACTCTGAGAAGATACATTTCACCTCTGTGGACAGTCCTCAGCTCCTAGATCATATGTCACCATGGCAATTGAACCTATTTTAGACAAGGCTTTAGAACTACAAATATTTGCTTGCTTTTCTAGAGTCTACTCTTGTCTTGTATGGATGGGGTACATGAAGAATTCTGAGTTCTCCAGTGTTTTCCATGGTGCTTTAGTCTCACGCTATACAGAGATGGTGGGGGAATGCCTCTTACAGAGTTATCTTCTGATCACAGGAGAGGGAAGGGGAGCAATGTTGTCATGAAGATATAGAAGTGTCAAATTTAATATGACTGGAGCTTTCCAGTGCTCCAGTCTTAGGTGTGTCCCATCTTAGGTGTGTCATGGGCTCTCAAAGCTAGAACCTTGCTTTGTCCATCAGAAACTGTGTACATGCTTATTGTTTAAATATTTTAGTAAGAAAATAGTAAAATAATTGAGGTTGTATGGACGTAAAACTACACAACTTTCTTAAGCCACAAACCACAGAATAAACACTCCTAC
This sequence comes from Neodon shergylaensis, assembly GCA_025134845.1. Taxonomy (NCBI): domain Eukaryota; kingdom Metazoa; phylum Chordata; class Mammalia; order Rodentia; family Cricetidae; genus Neodon; species Neodon shergylaensis. Next base: position 278,559 of record JABTXL010006448.1, read on the forward strand.
CCCTCTATTCATCCACAAATAAAAATAATTGACAAAGAGATGACATAGCCTAATACAGAAGTCCTGTATATTTTAGCTATCCCTTTGTATGAACAGGAACAAGTTTTTCAGAAAAGTATAAATTCTTTCTCCAAATGCTCCATCATATTCCTTTTAGATTTTAAGTATTATTACATGTGTTTTTTATAGATACATACAAAAGAGATGTATATAAAATTTGAGTACTAATGGTGTGTATTAAAGGTTTATCTGGCTTAATGTTTTCTTGTAAGAATATTATAATTGTTAACTATACTTTAAACTATTTACTAAAGACTTTCAATGTACATACTCTCCTTAAAAACCATTTGGAGTTTGTGGAAGAAATAACATGAAATGACATAAAAAGAGTAATGATATTTTTCAATATTGAGAGAACAAACATAAACAAACTGGTGGCTTTAATTACAAAACATTGGCAAAGGGGATGAAAACAGCCTGTGGAAGCCAAAAGAAGTGAATAAAATAAATGAGGAAAGAAACCTAAGAAGAATATTGATTTGGGAAATAAACAAGAACACAAGAGCAGAAAATAAGGGGAGAAACATGATTTATGGAAATATGACAACTACCTGTTTTCTGGTGAATGAGCCCCAGAGATTTGAGGTAGAACTGTCAAGATGTCCCATAAAGTTGGAGCTCATCATAAATAGAAACTTTGGAAAGATTTATTTATTTTCACTTTGTGCATATAAATGTTTTGTCTGCACATATGCATGTATACCACATGTGTGCAGTCTCACAGAAGTAAGTAAAGCATATCAAAGCCCCTGTGCTTGGAGTCTCAAATGGTTGTAAACCACCATGTGGGAGCTTGGAACTAAACCAAGCTCATTTTCGAGACCACCAAGAGTTCATAAGTGCTGAGCCATCTCTTGAGCCCTAGCAATTGTGCTTTAAAATAATAATTTTCAACTTGGTCTCACATGCTGAGTCAGCAATGTGCTTTTAAAGCCACACTATGGGTGAATTATTTTAGGGCTTCAGAAATGGCCAGGAACCACAAGTTTCTATTTTTCTTTTTGAGGCCAGATTTCATGTAATCCACGCTGGCTTCAAATTCACTAAGTGGCCAAGAATTATTTGGACTTCTGATCTTCTTGCCTCCACCTCCCGAGTGCAAGGATTACAGGAATGCACCACCACAGCTACTTCATGCAGTACTATGCATGGGAAACAGGATTTTGTGAGTGCTAGGTAAGAACTTTGCCAACTGAGAAACATCTAAGACCCCATAAATGAGTTGTAAAGATCCTCAGTGATCCTAATGGACATGCAGTCATTGACAAGACTCTCAGAGGAGGGCTTCTTTGAGCTCTTAAAGAAGAGAGCACCACCCAACAAGCATGAAGTCATGATCAAAGCTCCTGTGGCTAGGACATGACATACTCAAACTCCAATGGGCATGACTAGAACTTCAAACAGGATACATATAATCTTTTCATAGTATCTGTACTAACTCATCTGAATGTTACAGTTTGACTCTTTATTCACACAGAACCAAAAGTTCCTGAGTACAAATAACTCATTTGGCCATAAAACAAATTAGCAAAACTCAAAGAAGCAGATTCATTTTTCTACACAGAACTTTCAATTGAGATCATTATTTACAAAGCTAGTTTTCTCCCTCACCTGTGTTTCCTTACAAGGCTGTAAGGAGAAGTTCTGCAGGACTTTTGTAAGAGCAAGTTTCATGTTCATGAGAGCAAACCTCATGCCAATGCAGTTCCTGGGTCCACACCCAAAGGGCATGTATACATAAGGATTGATGCTGCCCTTGTTCTCTTTGCTGAACCTGGAGACACACAGTAATGACAAATTAGAAAAGGAAAGGCACGTAAGAGCTACATATGTGAAGTTTCCTTTAGACATCTAACACATCACATACATGAATTTTTTGAGAAAGGTTCATTGAACTTCTGCTTCAGGTATTTGACTCTGAGAATTGTACACTAAAAGTCCTTCCCATTTTCTTTGTCTTATAAGACTTTCCATATGATAGATGAAACACAAGATGAGAGAAAATGCATCCTGTGTGCCCAATATACATACAATAGTGGTGTTACAGGTTAGGGGTAATCAACCATTGGATTGGAATTCCAATTTATAGGTGGAATTAATACCTGATACTGTAAATCTGATCAAATTCCTATGGCTAACGTGCTCATCGGCTCTAGGAGAGAAAGTACTACTGTTGTTTTGATAAATGGACTTGATATCAAACTGTCTTCTAGATATTTGTTTATACACAAATATTAGTGCTGCTCTCAGCTTTGGTCAGAGAAGCTTCTGATTGCACTAGGAAACAGTTAACAAAGAAACCATTAACTGGTCATAATGCTGAGAATAAGTGATGGTGGAATACTCAGCATTCAATAGGATATCTAAATTATCCCCACCAAGAATAGAGAACATCTCAGAAGATGAAGCAAAAAGATGTAAGAGAAAGGGAATGAAAGGGGTGCTGTGAAACACTATCTTCTGGACCTGACACAGCCATTGTACTCATGAACTCCCAGCAGCTGTGGTTTCCTACACAAGACTAAACCATGTTGGTGCATTCCATCATGGATGTGAAGGGAATTCAAGAAATCTCACGTCAGTAAAGAGCTTTTGACAATGAATAGTTGCTGAGAGAGGAGAAAATTCTCTTCAGTGGTGTCACTGCTGGTGATTTGTATATACTCTAGTAAATAGCTTCTATTTCTACACTTATGCAAGCAACCCTAATTAAACTCATGAGTCACAAGGAAAAAGGAACTCGTGAAAACAGGAGGAAGCCTTGATGGGGACAAGTAGAGATTCAACCTGTGTGGGAGGGAGAAAAGACAAGGCAATGTCAGGTGGAAATGACCAAAAATACCTTATTTATGCATGCGATTGTCAATGAATGAAAAAAAGAGAAAAAAATACATTTTTAAATTTAAAAGTTCATTCAGGATAATGCTGGGTTACATGGCTGAAAAGCACATATCAGTTAGACTGAAGGAAAATGGGCTCCCGTCTCACACTTCAGTCATTTGCTACTTGAGGAAGGAGGAAAAACATCACTCTGTATTCAAATTGTCACATTTTTCCTGTCTCTCTTCCCCTCTTGTCGTTTTCTTCCCTTTCCTTGCCATTCTCCTTATAGAATGAAAATGATTGCAAAATCACATTTAAGTCATCTTCCCATAAGAGACACCATAGCATACACAGGCCATCATAGCTCACAGTGGGTTCCCATGCCTGATTTTCTGGTACCTTTCAGGGCGGAATTCTGCAGGCTCTGGCCAGTACTGTGGGTCATGGTGAAGAGCATAAACTGGTACATTCACAACAGACCCTTTGGGAACATGTACACCATCGATTTCCACATCCTGTTTACAGACTCTCTTAAGTCTCAGAACAAATGGGTATACTCTGAGGGTTTCATTCAGCACCATGTCGAGGTACTCCATCTCCATCACTGTATCATAGTTGGGAGGTGCCTGGAAAGAAAGAAAAAGATTTGTGCTGGGATTTTACCTTAATGTTCTATAGGTCTTTGTTGTAACTTTGTGTTCTCAGCAGCTCCAAAGCTGAGCTCAGCATTTTAAAAGACTTAGGCACTTAAAATATATTTTGAATGGATCTTTAATTGTTTTATTTTATGTGTGGAGGTGTTTTGCTACTTATGTGTATATGAACCACATGAGTGCTGTGCCCACAAAAGTCGAAAGAGAGTGCCGTATCTCTTGTAACTGACATTACAGAGAGCTGAGAGCTGAAAACCAAGCCTGAATTGGTCCTCCAAAAGAGCACCCATTGAGCCATCTACCCAGCCTCTTATAAGTTGTTAGAGTAACTAACTAACTAACACTTAAGGCTGGGACGTTGCCTCAATTAGTGAAATGTCTACTACACAAGCCTGAGGACCTGAGTGATGATACACACCATTCATAAGCCAGACATAGTGGCACACATCTTTAATCCTAGTGAGGGGGGCAGGAAAAGGGAACTGGCCAGATAGGATGGCCAAACTGATAAGCTCAGGTTCAGTGAGAAAGCCTGTTTTAAAACATGGTGGAGAGTGATTAAGAATAATACACAGTATAGGCTTATGCTCTACAGACGTGTGCACGCACACACACACAAACACACTCACACACATGCACACATATGTAGATGCTCACATGCTTTTGCTCTCTATCTCTCCTTCACACACACACACACACAGCATTGCAGGTAATGAGGAGGGTCTTCTTTTCACTCATACCGCAAACACCATTTATTCACCTTATTGGGAAGAGCCACATCGATCTCTTCTTGCAGTTTTTTCTGGATATCAGGGTGAGAGGCCAGTGCATGCAGGGCAAAGGCAAGGGTGCTGCTGGTGGTGTCATAGCCACCAATAATAAAGATAATTGCCTGGGCTGTGATCTCCATGTCAGTCAGAGCTGAAAGTAAGAGAATAATTCAGGAAAGTCCAGTTAGGGTGGACCATCACAAAGGAGATGAGGAGAAAATCAAACGAGGCTCCAGTTTCCCTATAGATAAATATGGAGAAGCTGTTCAGTCACCCTGGGACTGTTATCACTTTGATGTTCATGTGACACAGCTAGAGAAAGGGACTATTGCTTTAGTCAAGATGTTCCATGGTTTATGTTCTGTTCCTTATCATCATTAGATAACTTTAAGACACATTATTTATTCTGTTTTTAAGATTTTTTATTTTTTATTTATGTGTATTCATTGTGTAGGGGTGCTGTGTGTGGAGGGGTGCCCATGAAGAACAGAAGAGGGTATCTGTTACCTAGAAGATGGAGTTTTAAGGTTGTGAGCTTTCAGGAGTAGGTGCTGGGTACTGAACTCCAGTCCTCTGTCAGAGCTTAAGTTTTACATATGTGTGTGTGTGCACATACATGTGTATAAGTGCACATGGAGAACAGAAGATGGTTTTGGAGTCCATAGAGATTGAGTTACAGGCAGTTGTAAACATGTTGCCATGAGTGCTATGATTTTGTTCTTGGCAAATTCTTTCTACCAAATAGTGTAAATACTTGCTACTAAATTGAAAATGGACTATAAACCCACAATCAGAGGGTATCTTTAAAATTAATATTTTTAGTTATCAAAAATGAAACAAAAGGGCTGAGGAGCAGATGGAGAGCTTGCCTGGCATTTCTGAAGAATGTGTTCCATCTCCAGCACTTTAACTAGACATGGTAGCATAGAAGTTAAAAGGTCATTTTCAGGCACACCATAAATGTGAGGTCAGCCTGGGCTACATAAGACCTGGTCTCAAAAGGAGGAGATATAGAAGAATTTGGAGTTAGCTGAACACATGAAAGGATTTCAAGTAAAAGACTAGAGAATATTTTAACACAAAGCACATGATGAATTTATAAAGCAAATTTGGGGTCCTAGAAGATCATATTGCTATATATAAGTGATTGTGTGCACTAGAAATAAGAAGATATGTAAGAACAGGAGATTCCCTTTACATTAGCTACTGCACACATGTAGATTTAAGCCTGGAATTGGGATTCTATCATTTTGCAACTATGATAGTGATAGTGGTTTTAAATTAAAATGTAAACCTAGAAGAGAGACTAGAGAGATGGCCCAATGGGTAAGAGCACTTGTTGCACAAGCATGAGGACCTGAATTTGAATCCTCAGTCTCCATGTAAAAAGCCAAGTGTGGTAACACATGCCTGTTACTTCAAATCCATGGATCACTGGGGCCTGCTGACTGCCAGACTAGCTTCAGGTTTAATAAGAGACCCTGTCTGGAGGAAATAAGGCAGAGAGTGATTGAGCAAGACATTTGTTGCCTTCCTCTGATATCCATTCCCACACCTAGTGGTGTGCACATGGGCACATACACATGCACAGACATAATATGCCACCTGAAAAGATAAAATTCTTTAATTTAGATTTCAGTATGTAAAATAATGAAGATAACCAGTGTGTTTATTCAAAGAAGTTTTCCCCAGATGCCACTTATTCAACCCACAAAGAAAAGTAAATCTTCACTATAGATTAAGATAGATTACTTGTACACCAGGAACTCCCTGAAAGCATCAGTACTATTTGGGTACATGTCTCCTTACTGGATGTAGACACAGTCATCTAGGCAGAGTTCCTAGTCAGTTCCTACTCTGTCTTTCTGGGAAAGACATAAACAGCATTTGTGCATTCCTAAGTAACACAGAGAGACTAATGAAGACTCCCATCATGGCCACCCTTCCTTTTTAGAATGAACTTGTGCCCATGTGTTTCTAGAAAATTCCATGTAAATAATAGCCATGTCCTTCTTTCAGTAACCTGACAGAGGGATTCTTCTGCTAAAAGAACCTTCCTGCACATTTTCTGTATGATCTGTCCATTCCCTGAGATCTTCCTTGTCCCTAGACCAGGGAGTCATTGATTACCTTTATGAGACTCTTTGTCTTTGGAATTATTTTGAGTGTTCATCATCAGCTGAAGAAAATCCACCCTGTGCTAGAAGCAGAAAGAGAAGTTGAAAAAATTGAAGGTCAATGGTGAGGTCAGAGGTCAGAGGTGGACCAGGAGTTCAGAATCTTAACTTCCTTTCTGAGAATGTAGCTCCCTTAAATTCACAAACGTGGTTAGTGTTGTTTGAGTCATCAAAGAACAAAAACACCAGTGGCTAAACCAGGAAGCAATACACGTACACTATCAACCACTCTTTTAATAAATTACAATAGGACATTTTAAAACGATAAGTGATTCAAGTGATTCTCTGAAAACAATATTTCCCCTTTTAATCATTTTTGTCTATTCATAATTTCATAAACATATACAATGAAATATGGTCATATCTACCCCACCATTTCTTTAATTCAATTCCTATTATATCTCTTGTAATGTTTCTTCCAACAAACTTCATGACCTTTTCTTATTAATAACCCTATGAGTTCAGTTGGTACTGTCTATATGTGTTTGACTGTGGGGTCATACACTGGTGCATGGGTAACCTATTGCTGGACACACCCACACTCCAGTCATCAAAAGCCAATAGTTCCTCAGTTAGGCATAGGAATTGAAAAGTTCCTCTTTCATCTAAGGTGGATATTTGGTAGTATTAATCCTTCACAGGTCTTATGCTTTGTGAATATTTTATTTCAGTCCTTATGCAGGGCACTCTTGCTTTCATTCTTACTGCTAAGGGTTAACTTTCAGTATTATTCTCAATTAATTTTTCAAAACTCTATCTTCTCATCCTCTGGGAAAAAGAAGTGCTCCTTCTATCTCTCTAAATCTAGCCTTCTCTGAATAAATTTAGTGATTGATGAAGAGAAATACACAGCTGACATGTTCACAGCCCAAAACATTATCAAATCTTATACCTCTCATGAGACCACCACTTTTTACCTTCTGGTTAGAATCTAGGCGATTTTCTTTCATTCTGCTGACAAAGTTTTTGAAAAATGCTACAGAATCCTTTGGAAATATAGAGACATTCAACATCTCATATATTGGGATGAGAAATGGAAAGAGAGCTGGAAAAGAAAGATTAAAAAATAAGTTTTAGTGGAAATGCAAGTTTCATTTAGAGAAATCATGAAGCAATCCAAATAATAAGTCAGGCAGATCATTCTCTCTGTGACCTTGCTCACACTGGGTCACCATCATAATGCTCCCTCTGCACTCTAGAGTAGCCATAGGAATAAATCTGACTCTTAGTTTTAACTCTGCTCCTGACATTTGTGTGGATCCAAAATACAGATAGGGCCATTGACATGGTTCAATAGCTAAAGGGTCCTGCAGAAAAGTCTAACAACCTGAATTTGATCCCTGCATCCCACACTGTGGAAGGAGAGAACCAACTACTGTAACTTGTCCTCTGATCTTCACATGTCACACACCACACAAACACCAAATCAGACAGACAGACAGACAGACAGATACACACACACACAGACACACACACACACACATTGTAAAATATTTGTTTACACTGTGTGAGAGTATGTAACTGTGGTTGTTTTGACAAAGAACTAATGGCCAATAGCTTGGCAGAAGAGAATAGGCAAGGCTCCTGGGGAAAGACAGCAACTCTAAGAAGTAGTAAGGCAAAGAGCTGCCAGGAAAACACTGGAGAAGTCAGACATACAGTATGGAGGATAGCTACCCATGCCATATGACAGAACATAGATTAAAAGAAACATGTTAATTTAAGTTGCAAAAGCTATCTGGGAAAAATCTAAGTTAAAGTTCAAGTTTTCATTATTAATCCTAAGTCTCCCTGTCATTATTTGTGAGGTAGCAAGTCAAAGAAAATTTAACTGCACACACACAAATAAATAAATAAACTTATTATTATTGAAAAAATAATAAAGAAAGTACAGCCAAAATTGCATTTGTTTCTCAACTGACATGGTGGAGATTTGTTTAAATTGGCACCAGAATGGATATGAGGGATGTCAGAGGTATGGGAAAATTAATCATTACACTATGATCAAATAAAAATATGTCAAAGAACTCCAGGAGGTGATAGTAACATTTGTTGAGATACAGTTTCATGACAGAGTACATGCCTAGCATGCATGAGATTTTAGAATCTCCTCCACATAGCAAGGAATTGATCTCAAAAGAGTATAAAACCAAGATCATGAAGAGAAAAGGCAGAGAGAGCCTTACAGTTTTAATCTCAAATATGGGAATAAAGTAAGAGCCAAGGAGGGGTGATGTGAAATGTTATATCTAGGACATGGCACGGTCCACTTATTAACTGACAACCAGAATGAAACTGTACTAATTATATTGATCAGCATCCTAGCAGGCAGCACTGATTGAACTCAATGGGTGACTAAAAAAGAGAATGGGACATAAATTGGGGGGAAGATGTGTTGGGGTGTCTCAGGGAAGTGGAAGGTGAGAATTAGGGGAGGGTATAATCGAGATAGACTGTATATCTGTATGATATTGTCAAAGGATACATAAAAGAACTCCAAAACAAAGCCAGGAGTAATGGTTTAAGCCTTTAATCCCAGCACTCAGTAGACACAGGAGGAGGGATCACTTTAAGTTCAAGGCTAACCTGGTCTACACAGTAGCTTTCAGGCAGGCTATAGCAACACAGTTAGACCTAGTCTAAAATGAAAGTGAAGTTCCAAAATAAAAGTAATGGGCTACATATCTTTGAATGCATTAAAAATATTGGATTGTGCCATTAAGGGGGTGAATTTTATTCCAATAGAGCTGTTAGTTTTGGTAAATGTGGAAGAAAAAGACAGAATTGAAAAACATGGTTACAGATAAGAGCAGTGGGTCAAAAGATAGAAAACCCATCATACATACTTATTGACAAGAATAATGGATCAAAAAAATCTAGTTTAAAGAGATTCCTGGCCTTTTCCACAAAAGGGTCCTTTGGGTTGTTGAGGGAATCGACGCTCACACCAAATGCTGTGCTCGTGATCACATTCATACTGTAGGCTCCAAATACTCTGAGGAGAGAGAGAGACATGGGATTTAACACATGCAGCAAGAAACCTGAAATATTCATATTCTTGTCCAAGACAGGCTAAGCCACCTCATCTCGGTATTGACCAAGCACCTTCCCCTCCTCCCCACACTCTACCCTTGTGAGCTGGGCACTCTCGTGTTCCTTTCTTAATTGTACATTTCTCACCCAGTGTCTAAAAGGGAAGAAGGAACAGCTGGACATGTGGGACACACAGAAGGGTGACCCTTCTGCCCCAGCTGCCCTTCCTTTCCCAGAGCCACAGTGGATGTACCACTACTCACTCTTTTATGTCGAGAGGCTTGCCTTTCTCTGCCTCTCTTCTCAAGTATTTTACTAAAATATCTCCGTACTGTTCAATGATGGGGAACATCTAGGCACAAAACACAAAGTCATCCATGGTTGTTAGGTGTGGAGACTCAAGTCACACAAACATTTCAACTAACAGTCCTTTTAGTCACCTCTTTGAGTTTTCCACTGGTGAAGGTGGGAGACAGCAAGGCTCGAAGTCTCTTCCACTCCTCATCCTTAGATAAGGAGATGGCTTTACTCATTATCCCCACTGGTCCTATATCCTAGAGTCCAAAAATATACAAATGTTGTAATATGAGCGACTGGCTACATTCCGCCACCCGGCCGCCCGCACGGCTAGCTTTACCCGAAATAATTACACGGAAACTGTATTCTTTTAAATACTGCTTGGCCCATTATATCTAGCCTTTTCTCAGCTAACTCTCGCATCTGGACTAGCCCATTTCTAATAATCTGTGTAGCCCATGAGGAGGCTTACCAGAGAAGATCTTAACCTGCGTCTGTCTGGAGTGGGAGAATCATGGCGACTCACTGAATCTGCTTCTTTCTCCCAGAATTCTGTTCTGTTTACTCTGCCTATCTAAATTCTACCCTATCAGAGGCCAAGCAGTTTCTTTATTACTTAACCAATGAAACAACAGATAGAAAGATGACCCTCCTCCATCATACAAATATTATTCTCTGTAAGTCCAGAACTTCCCATGGTTACAAAAGTGCTAAGTGGATATTGGTGTATAACAATTAGTTACTGACTGTTTACTGTGTCTCAATCCTCATGCCAGATGCAAAAATAGTCAGAATCTCCTATAATCTTTAAGAAATCAGTTGCTCACTGGGCTGCCTGTTGAGATCTCAAGCCTTTTTATTTCAGGATCCTTCTAAATGTAGATCTCTCTGTTGTTGGAAAATTAGTTCCAGGGTTGAGGTAGAAGATGGGTACAAAAATTTGAGTAGATTCTCCAGAGCTATGCAGATGGAAAATGGACAGACAGAAAGTTAACTTTGCATCAAACAAGTTCTCCAGCTCTGTATTTACAACATAAGCAATGTGAAAAGGGATTTCCAAATGTGTGTGTGTGTGTGTGTGTAGACTAGAGTACCAGTGTGCATGCTCATTTGGATACCAAAGGTCTGACATCTTCCTCTACGACTCTCCACCTCCTTGTTTGAGACAGGTCCCTCAGTGAATCTTGGAGGTTCTGGTTTGGCTAGGATAGCTAGCCAGCAAGCCTGTAGGATCAATCTACTTCCAAACAGATCTCTGAGATAGCACATGCCTGCTGCTATGCACAGTTTGTATGTGATGCTGGGATTCAAATTCTGGTTCTTTATCTACTAAACCATCTCCCTGCCTGAGACACTTAAAGGATTTGGAGTTTGAGTTTTAAAGATGCATTTTAATATTTTATACATGTCTGTATGTATGTGTGTATAGAATGTATGCATATGTGTGTGCAGTGTATTCAGAGGCCAAAGAGAATTGGAACTTGTGAAGCAGGAGTTACAGGTACTTGTTAACCACTGGATGTGGATGTAGACAACGAACCCCCCATCCTCTTTCAGAGCTGTTAGTCCCTAGGTCATTTCTCCAGACCCTGGTTTGTTTGGTTTGGGGTTGTTAGTTCATTTAGAAATCGTGCTGAAGATGTCTTTTTCCTTAGTTCATTATGCAGTAATAAAAGGGAAATATAATTTCTCTGGTGGGAACTTCCTTCTATCTTCTGATGTGGGATTCCCCTCTGTATGATGTGAATATCATTGGATGATAAAGAAACTGTCTTAGGTGTGAGTAAGACAGAACTTAGGTAGGTGGGGAAATCTAAACTGAATGCTGGGAGGAAGAAGGCAGAGTAAAAGAAAAGCCATGGAGCTGCCACTGGAGACAGACATGCTGGAACATTGCAGGTAGGCCACGAGCCTTATGATAAAACATAAAATAATGGAAATGGGTTAAATTAAGATATAAAAGCTAGCCAATAAGAAGTTAGAGCTAATAGGCCAAGCAGTGATTTAATTAATATAGTTTCTGTGTGGTTATTTTGGGAGTCTGGGCAGCCGGGAAACGAACAAGCAGCCTCCTTACTACAATCTTCCACACTTTTATTTTATACAATGTGGAGTCTCCCAACTGCCTTTATATTAAAGCACTTAGCACAATAGGAAGGAATGAAAGTGACTTCCCTTGATGAAGGGCAGATCCGAGCTAGCCCTTCAGTCAACTTCATCAAATGACCAAAGACTGAAAGAGGGGCAGAGAGATGAATCAGTAGACAAATGTGCTTGCTGACAAGCCCAACAACCTGAGTTCACTCCCCAGGATCTATGGTATTGTGAGAACCAGTAGGTTCTACTCAGTGGAGTAGCCATAATTATAAAAAAAAAAGAGAAAGAACACTGAACTCAGTATCATATCTCACACAAAATTAACATTAAAAAAGCCAGAGTTTTGAGAGATAATCTCAAAGGGATATAATTTGCACACAAGCAAATTCACACAGGCAGACCAGGTGAATAATCATCAGACTGCACACTGACTGCATAATCTACTGCCATGGGAGATGGATACAAAAGGAGAGAAGAAGGCAGGCCATATGTGGTATCTAATGGGCTAGCAAGACGGAATGGCAGGTCAAGGAGCTGTTTTCTATTCTGAGTGTTTGTCACCACATAAACCTAGACCAGTGATAAACTGTACTGTACCACATGAACATAAGATAGGACCCGTGAAACAGGAAATGTAAACACAATCTAGATGACAACAGTGTTCATTTACAACTTGATCAAAATAATATAGTATATTTACACTTCCTCAAGTCATCAGTATTAGCAAAATGAATTCTTAGACCCTGCTTGTATATTATTATGAAAGCCACTGTGAATATATATTCATTTTATTCTTTTAATTAAAGAAGTAGCCAGGTCATGTTGTTGTACAACTTTATACCAGGTATCGGGAGGTAGAGGAAGGTAGATCTCTGTGAATTTGAGGCCAGCCTAGTCTACAAAGTGAATTCCCGTGCAGCCAAGGCTGCATGAGAAACCTTGTCTTGAAAAAGAAAAAAAAAAAGAAACCAAATACCAAATCTTGTTAAGCAACACTGGCACATGCCTTTAAGTCCAGCATTTGGAAAGCAGAGGCAGGTAGAGGCACGCAGATTACTAAGTTGGAGCAAGCTTTATCTATAGAGTGTGTTTCAGGAGAGTTGGGGCTACATGTATCTAAAAAGAATTCAATAAGTAAATTATGAAGGTTTGAATTATTAAAGGCCTTATTATTATTATATGGCTTGGGAAATGGCTCAGTGGTTAAGGGTGCTTGTTGCTCTTCTGTGGGAGCCAGGTTCAGTTCCCAGCACCCATGTCGGGCCACTCACAACTGATTGGAATGCTAGATACAGGGGATCTCACTCCCTCTTCTGGCCTCCACAGAAACCTACACACATGTGGCATTCAGCCATATAGACACATCAATAAATATAACAAAATGAATCTTTCTTCTTTCTTTTTTAGTTAAAAAAGGAAGTTACTTACTGGTCGGTTTGTGAAGACAGAATAGGATTCCTTCACAAGTACATTCTTGATCATGTCTGGGTCTGTGATAGTAAACAGTGGTGTTGGACCATTAAACAACCTGTATGTGGGGAAAAAACTGATCAACCTGTAGTGATATTTTATTTGCGTTTTAATAAATAAAGCTTGTCTGAACACCAGAAAATAAAACTAAGCCACTAGAGGCCAGACCATAGTGCTGCACTCCTTTAATGCCAGGATTTGGGGGATGGAGGGAGATGGATCTCTGTGAGTTTAATGCCAACCTGGACTACATAAGATCAATGCAGAAACAGATCCAGGTGGTGGTGGCTCACACCTTTAATCCCAGCACTAGAGAAGGATGACTCAGAAACTTTCTCTCTTTCAGTCTGAGGATTTCTTAGAGTTAAGAGCTCTTTAGTGGATTTGCTGCTTTGATTTTCTGATCTTCAGGTTAAACCCCAATTATCTATCTCTGTTTTTTCTTTAAATTATTCCTGCTACATCTGGTGTCAAATGTTTTGGGTACAAATTCATGAAAAAGGTGTTTGCCTGAGCCTTTTTAATACTGTGGGACAATGCTCTTGTACACTGTAAGGATTTGTTACTTGTATTGGTTTAATAAAATGCTGATTGCCCTGTAGCCAGACAGGAAGTATAGGCAGGACAACCAGATTAGGAGAATTCTGGGAAGAGGAAAGGCAGAAAGTCAGTCACAAGCAAGACACAGAGGAAGCAAGATGAGAATGCCTGGCTGAGAAAAGGTGCTAAGACACGTGGTTAAACATAGACTAGAATTGCGGGTTAATTTAAGTTTTAAGAGCTAGTTAATGATAAGCTTGAGCTAATAGTCCAAAACGTTCATAGTTAATATAAGCCTCTGTGTGTTTCTTTTGGACTAAATGGCTATAGGACCAAGTGGGACAGAAAGTTCTGTTTGCATTAACCCAAACCAGGTTCTGAGTGGAAACCCAAATCCAGACATTGATTCTCACTTTATATGACTTTCACTCTGGCTAAACAACATGTTCTCACAAGAGGTCCCAATCTAATTTATGGAGTCTGATGAATAATACAGTGGAGTCTTTGTAAAGTGACAGGTCATTCAAGACCCAATGAGTCACTTAAAGACAAAACAGGTCCAGAAGACATCATAGTGAGAAATCACAAGTGGAAGTTTTAAGTATCCATGTGAATATATGAACGTTGCCTATATCATTTACCTTGATTTTGTATATTTACAATACTGCAAGGGACTGGAGAGATGGAACCACAATTAAGAGCACATATTGATCTTGCACAGGACCTCAGTTTTGGTTGCTAGCACCCATGTTGGTTGGCTCACAACTGTCTGTAACTCCAGCTCCAGGCTAATCCAATGCCTCTGGCCTTCATCATCATCATCAATACTCATGTACAGACACACACATACACACATGCACATATATATATAATAAAAGTAATAGAAATATATGTTTAACAGTAAAATATTAAAATAAAATCCATAATTAAATGTTTAAGATAAAATGTTAATGTAAAATTCAATATTTTAAAGTGAAAATGAATCCTCAAAACATAAAATTTTAAATGAAAAATTAATCTTAATTAACCCAGATTATGAAAGATGAGCATGGTATGTACTTACTCATAAGTGGATACTATCTACAAAACAAAGGATAACGAGCCTATATAGTCCAGGACCCCAGAGAAACTTAGTAATGAGGAGAACCCCAAGAAAACATATATAGATTCCTCTGGGAAGAGGAAATAGACAAGATCTCCTGAAAAAATTGAGACCAGAGGGGTGGGGAGAGAAGGGAGGGTCAAAGAGGAGGAGAAGAGGAGAAAGATGGTGGGCGATAGCTTGAGGGAATGGGATAGTCAAGATGGGGGAAGGGCAGAGACAGAGAGCAAGAAATAAGATATCATGATTAAAGGAACTATTATGTGACTAGCAAGGAACCTGTCACCAGGGAAATTCCCAGGAATCTACAAGGATGACCACAGCTAAGACCCTAAGCAATTGTTGAGAGGGTGCCTGCACTAACCTTGCCCTGTAGTCAGATTGATGAATATCTTAAATGTTACCATAGTACCTTCATCCAGCAACTAATGGAAGCAGAGGCAGAGAGCCACAGCAGAGCCCTGAGTTGAGCTCCCAAAGTCCAGTCAAAGACTGGGAGGAGTGAGAATATGAACAAAGATGTCAAGACCATGATGGGTACACCCACTGAACAGCTTACCTGAGCTAATGGAAGCTCGCCAACTCCAGTTGGACAGGGAAGGAACCAGCATAGGACCAAAGTAGGCCCTCAGAATATGGGGGACAGTTGTAAGGCTAGGGCAGACTGAGGGGCCATTGGCAGTGGCACCAGGATTTATCCCTACTGCTTGTACTGGATTTTTGGAACCCATGCTCTTTGGGGGGATATCTTGCTCAGCCTAGATATAGTAGAGGAGGCCTTACTTGGTCCTTTGTCAAAGCAATGTGCCTTACCTTCTCTAAGGAGTGGATGGGGTTAAGATGGGGAGAAGGCCGGAGGAGGGGAAGGAGTGGGAACTGGGATTGGTGTGTAAAATGAAAAAGAGCACACAGGTCCTGGTTTTGATACTGAGCTAAAATACAAATGAAAATACAGAATTTCAATGAGGATCCTATACCAACATCTCCAAGACTTAGATAACATAGAAGCGAGCACAGAAAAAATATTAGAGCCAGTGGGTGGAGGCCAAAGTTGCAATGCAATTTTCCATATCCTGGAGTTCCCTGTAGCTAGGACTAGCTCCACAACCCCTATGGGTGATTTGATGGTCAACACTCCAGTAGTAACCTCAAGGTCCTGAACCTGTCTGAGCACTTGCACACAGCTATCTCCTGGAATGGAAAAGCAAAATGACTCAATCAACATCAGTCCAATCCCTGGGATCTACAGGGTGGGTGTGAGAGAACTGACTGCCACAAGTTGTCCTCTGACCTTTACATGTGCTACATGGGAGACATGAACACATATAATAGAAAATCAAAAAGAAAATAGTTGCTGCGGGAGGGCAAGAAGTCTATGTCAGTAGTGAGCCATTGGAAGTTGTTCACACTCCTGTAAATACTGTCTTGCTCACTCATGATTCTGTAAATCCAGTTAAATTCATTGTTATACATACAGACACACAAAACTTATAAGAATTGGTAAAAAATTTTCTTAGGAAAACTTATTAGGTCCAGGCATGACATACAACTTTAATCTCAGCACTTGAAAGACAGAAGGAGGTAGATCTCTGAGTTCAAGACAAGCCTGGTCTATGTAATGAGTGCCAGGACAGCAGGGCTACATAGAGAGATCCAGTTTTGTAAAAAGCCAATAAATGAATAAATGAAATAAAAAGATAATAGGTCAGTGAAGAGCTAAAGAAAAGCACTATCAAATGTTGACAAGCAAGAATACTGCAAGGAGACATTCCCACAGGGCCATTGCACAGATAACAAAGCCTGATGTTGACTCTGAGTGACATGGTCTTTATGGGGTGTGCATCTCAGCAGATCCCTGTGTTAAGGATGGATGAGAAGAGATGAAGAGGCAGGAAGAGCCAGAGTCTCCTGACACTTGTTTCTGTCTCATAGTGTAATGATAACACCTACTCCAAACCTCTAACCAAACTCCAGCATCAGTGATAGGGAACAGTTCCTGCCTCTGCTTCAGACACTTTACAGAACCATTAAGGACATAGATCCAAGGAAGAACATTTTGGTTTTGAAATACAATGGATCTCCAAAGTCAGCTCAAGAAGACAGGACAAAGTGATACACACTTCTATCAAATGTCTTGCCCAGGGTAGTGCTGGCCCACACCTTTATTTAATTTCAGATATCAGGAGGCAGAGGCTGGTGGATCTCTGTGAGTTCGAGGCCACCCTGGTCTACAGAGCTAGTTTCAGAACAGCTAGGGCTGTTATACACAGAAACCCTGTCTCTGAAAAACAAAATCTTGACTGGGGATGATAGATAGCTCAGCAGAAAAAGGCCCTTGTACCTTGCCTGATCACCTGAGTTCAATACTCTAAAAGTAAAGGACCAACTACCACAAGTTTCTTCTGACTTACATATGTGCACCGTGCCATGTGACTCCCTCCCAGGAAGGATAAATCACCTTTGACTTAAAATAAAATATAATCAACAATAAAAAATCTCTATGTTGCGAAGGAATATTTTAATGCTAAGCATTAATCTCTTCCCAAGTGCTTAACTATGTCCTCCCATCCCTGCTGTCAATGGACATGTTAAAGTCAACATTGAATAAGGAGTAAGCACTTCTAAAGTGAAATGAGTGAATGTGGCAGAGAGATGATATCACACCCTTGTATAACCCAGGCTGGCCTCAAACTCATGATCTTCTTGACTCTGCCTCCTTCAGCAAATCCTCCCAATATGCTCCACCAATATCGGTGATATCACACATTTATCAGAGCAGATTACAGGGACATAAAACAGTGCATTTCATGTAATGAAAAGGAAATTTCAGAAGAGAAAAGAATAATATGTCTGCACTGGATAAAACACAAGGCCTTGCTGGCCTTGGTGGCCCATGTCTTTAATCCCAGCACTCAGAAGCAAACGCAGGTAGATCTCTGTGACTTTGAGACCAATCTGGTCTACAAAGTGACTTCCAGGACATCCAGAACTGTTACAGAATAACCCTGTCCCATAAAATAAATAAATAAAGTAAAATAATAAAAAAAACCATACAGGATGCCCAGAGTCCACAGAGCTTCAAAGCCTGTCCAAAATCCACAGTATGTTCTAAAAATAATTAGACCTGTAATTCACAGCACTTAATGACACATGGTATCACCATTACAACAGAAAGGTGAAATACTACATTTATGAGCTGGCTTTTTCCATGAGCAAGTAAAGTACATCCTCTTAAAAAGAGTCAACTCGCCGGGCAGTTGTGGCGCACGCCTTTAATCCCAGCACTTGGGAGGCAGAGGCAGGCGGATCTCTGTGAGTTCGAGACCAGCCTGATCTACAAGAGCTAGTTCCAGGACAGGCTCCAAAACCACAGAGAAACCCTGTCTCGAAAAAACCAAAAAAAAAAAAAAAAGAGCAACTCATGGAACTTTCCAGAAATACTCACCCCCATATTTTTCCATACTTTTTGCAGCACTCGACATCAAATTTCCATACACCCTGGAAAGAGAAATAACACACAATCCATTATTGTCCTGTATGCAATAATCCTTCTGTAGCCAGGGAAGTAAGCCCTCAAATTCTGTGAAATGAGATTTACCATTTCTGACAGAGAAAAGTTCTTCAATTACATGTAGTATAATTGAAGCAAGATGGCTCAGTGGGAAAAGGTAGAGTAATAGGGCAGGACATATGACCCCTTCCTGTGGCCTCTGCATGCACAGTCATAGACATACACATGTGCACAGCACCAGATACACAACACACACACCTAATGATGATGATGGTTATGATTTTAATAATAATAATAATAATAATAATAATAAATTGTTTTAAGAATGTGGTAGTTAAGGATAGAAAATCTGGGAAGAAAAAACTGAGCAGATGGCAGAGTAAGCTTTGCCACTTGCCCTCCCCATGTGAGCTTGGGAAGGTCTGCTGTGGATTGACCATTGATTAGGTATCAAGTCAGGTTTGTTACAAATGATCCAACAAGACTTAAATGTGGCAAATGGCATGCTTATTACTGAAGTTTCTATTTTGTTAAACCATTCTTTTCCCAGTGGTTTTGCCTTTAATATTTTTAAATGAAAATACAAAACACATAATATAGTGCAGTGTGTGGGGTGACTGACAGCCATCATCTTGTCTTAATGTTTTCAAACTGGCTGCTCACACACATGCACAGGCTGCTGAAGCAGCTGTAGGTACATTTCAGTGTTAGAGCACTTGCCTGTCATGTCTAAAGTCCTGGATCCCATTTTCAGCACCACACAAACAAAACAGAATAGAAAATCTGTCAGTAGGGCTGGAGATGTGACTCGTAAGTTAAGATCAGTTGTTGATCTTCCCAAGGGTCCAATTTCTGAACCCAAATCCCACACCCAACAACTTGTAACCATCTGTAACTCTGGCTCCAACAAATCCAGTGTCCTATTTTAGCCTCTGTACATACTTCACTTATGTACATAATTTCACTCACAGATACAAATAAAATATTTCTAAAAGAAACAATTACTAATCTGAACACAAGTTCCTATAAGTAGAGACAAAATCAAAATGCTAATTTGCAAGAAACTTCACCATGCCATAAAGATCTCACCATGGTGAGGTTAGATCTATATCTTCAAGGTATAATAATTATGCAAAGAACTCAAGTATATGAAAAGTCCCCCAAAGATGTGTATGTGGCTCTGTGTTATGCTGATTCTTCAGAAATATTCAGCAAAAGGAGAAAATGTTGCTCATGAACCAGATACAAAAAGGAGAATTTTAATCTAGTGAATACAGATTGATGTCCTAGAAGCTTAAAACTCCCTCAAAACTTTCCTCAAATAAGTACAGAAGTGCCTTCCTGGAATCTTTACTGGGTAAGAAACAAACTTTCTTTTGTTCACAAAGTCTGAGCAACATGTCCTGAATATCAAGATTAAATGGGCTGGAGATCCGTGCATTTTACCTAATGCAAACTTGAGGCTCAATAAACTGACATCAGAGCCAGTGAGATGATTCCAAATGAAAACATACTTGTCACCAACTCTGACAACAGGAATCATATGGTGGAAAGAGAAAACTAACTCTCACAAATTGTTCTTTAGCCTACAAATGCATGTGGCACATACACACTCACTCCAAAATTAATAAACATGGGGGGGATTGATTATGGTAGCTGTGGAAATGGTTAAGTGGGAAGAACACACCATAAAAAACAGAGTTTGGATCCCCAGTATCTGTGTAAATAACAGTCAGAGGCTGAAGAACTCCTGATGGGGAATTTCCCTCTGTATGCTGTGATTATCATTAACGATTAAAGAAACTGCCTTGGCCTGTTGATAGGGCAGAACTTAGGTAGGCGGGGAAGACTAAATGGAATGTTGGGAAGAAGAAGGACAGAGTTAGAGAGAAACGATGGAGCCGCGATGTTGTAATTGGAGCGGCGGGGCTGTGTCCACAGCACCCCAGCTGCCTGGCTAGCTTATGCCCCAAAATAACAACATACAAACTGTATTCTTTTAAATGCTGCTTGGCCCATTAGTTTCAACCTCTTAACCCATTTCTTATAATCTATGTAGCACCACGAAGTGTGCTTACCAGGAAGATTCTAGCCTACGTCCATCCTGGGTTGGAGCTTCATCGCACGTCTGGCTCTGAGAGGAGCTACATGATTTCTCTGAGAGGAGCTATGGAGTCTGTCTGAGGAGTCTTACCTCACTTCCTCTTCCTCCCAGCATTCTGTTCTGTTTACTCCTCCCACCTATGTTTTAACCTATCAGGGCCAAGCAGTCTCTTTATTGCTTAACCAATGAAATCAACAGATTGATATATGACACTCCCACATCACCGCGAGAGTCAGACATACCGAAACTTTGCTAGTAGGCCATGACCTCGTAGTGATGCACAGACTAATAGATATGATTTAAATTAATATAAAAGTTAGTCAAAAAGAAGCTAGAACTAATGGTCCAACCAGTGATTTAATTAATACAGTTTCTGTGTGATTATTTCGGGCCTAAGCTAGCCAGGTGCTGGGAACTAAGTAGAAGCCTCCTCCTACATACTCCAGTATCCCCACTTGTAAGAAGCAGAGTCAAGGGATCCCTGGAGTGAACTGGCCAGCTAAACTAGTCAATTCGGAGAGAGCTAAGTTCAAGTGAGAGACCCTGCCTCAAAGTAGGAAAGATCAAAAATACCAACCCTTGGCTTCTACATGCAGATGCATATCCATATACATGTACCTGCATGTTCATTGCACTCATGTACATGCAAATACTTCAAAACACACACACACACAATATTTTATAGTTTTAAGTTGGCAATAGATCCCTGATAAATCACTGGACATTATATAGCCTCATCAGAACACATAGTATGAGGACATGGAATCTCAGAGTTTCCTTCCAAGGAGCATTTAATAGAACTAACCATTATTGACTAACAGGAATCAACACTTACCTTATAATAATTCAGCAGAGTCCCTAAAATTGGTAGAGGTTTGGGCCCAGGAACTCCCTGTTTCTTAAAAATGTCATGTTTTTTAGTCACAAATCTATAAAGTAAAACAGAAAGACTTGTCACCACACATACAGAAGAGAAGAGATAAACATGACCAAAACCAAAACATGAAACAAACCAACAACTTAGCTGCCTCTCCAGTTCCCAGAGAGCTTACGAAAAGGGAGAGGGGTCTAGTGTGCATTGCAGCTCATGGTTTGTGTCTGTTTCTACTGAGTTCTGGTGGATGTAAGAAGAACCTGAAAGTCAATCAGTGGTGTGAGTGGTCCTTCTGTCTATGTGTTGCTTTTATTGGTTAATGAATAAAGAATCTGCCTTGGCCTAATAGGGTAGAACTTAGGTAGAAGGGGAAGACTAAACCAAATGCTGGGAGAAAGAAGGGCAGAGTCAGGAGAAGCCATGGAGCCTCTGGAAACAGACACTGGGAAATTTAGCTGGCATGCCACAGCTTTGTTGTGATATATAGATTACTAGAAATGAGTTAAACTAAGAAGTAAGAGTTAGCCAATAAGAAGTTAGAGCTAATGGGCCAAATAGTGATTTAATTAATACAGTTTCTGTGTGAATATTTTGGGGCTGAGCAGCCGGGAACCAAGTGAATTGCAACAAATCAGATCGTACATAGAGTAAATATTATCAGTAAACCTCCAAACCTCAACAAGATGGAGTTGGCAGTGTGTGAGGGTATCTCTAGCAGATCTGTATAATGTCAATATTAACTTTAAGAGTTAGTATCACTAGGAATATATCTCTGTAGTACAGTGCTTGCCTAGCACATATAGGCTCTTATATGACTATTATTCCACCAAAAATAAAAATGCGCAATGAACTCAGTTGTCACTTCATTTCTGTCCTTCAAGCTGCCTGCACCATAAAGGAACTGGATACCAGTGTTCTTAATCTGAGTTTCACCTGCAAGACTCACATGATAGGAGAGAAGTGACTTCCCAAAATTGTCTTCTGACCCACCAACACACACTGTCTCACATCTGACCCTAGCCCCAATAAATAAGAACATGTAAATTCAAAGTGTTTTTACAAGAGTTAATTTCAACTTCTGCTATTACCTTTAAATATTGTGTTCCAGTACCTGTGGAGGGCATGAGATCCCCTTGAAACTATAGTTGTAGATGATTGTGAGCCACATGTGGAACGCAGGATACAAAAATAGGTCCTCTAGAAGAGCAGTCTGTGTTCTTAACCACTGAGCCATCTCTCCCAGCCCTGATTCCTATGTCAGTTTTGACCTTCTAGCCAATACCAGAATGCATGTCTGAATATAACCCCATACCAAAGACACAGTGGGAGAGGGACTTTGGTGGTTACTCACAGGTATAAGAGCATCAAACTGATTGCCAGGAGCACCCAGGTTTCCAGTGAGACAGCTGAAGTCAGGTCCATTGTTACTTGTCTATCAGCAATGTACCGCTCTGTGTTCTGCCTCCAGTTGTGTGTGCTACACTTTGCAGGGCTTCCCTTCTGCCCACTTGTGCCGAAGTGTTCCCAGCCTGTGGTATTTATACCCTAGAAGGATGGGTGGGGCCAGGGCTCCAGCCAGTAGATGGCTCACATCTGCATCACCTGGAATTTGGTATTCTCTTAGCCTTGACAGATTATAAAGTACTTGTACTTCCTATTTTGATGTTCTGTGAATTAACATCCTGGGAAGAATCAATAAACGATGTTGTCATTTTAGGAAGATCAAAGGTTCTTACTTTTCACCAAAAATTAAACAAAATTGTTGACATGAAATGCCCTCTCACCAAGACTTTCTTCATTCAAAAATACATGAAATAAAGCCAACATTTTGCCATCTGCATGGAGATCTTTACAGAATGTCTTTGTCCCTCTCTAGAAGATATTTTGTCATTTTTGACAAGTCAGCTCAGCAAAACAATAGCAACCTGTTAGAATCTGTCCTTACCTCATTCCTTAACAAATAAAGTCACTTCACCAAAGGTATGACTCTCACAATGCATCTTCTTCCCTCTAGCCCGTCACAAAGTGTCTTCCTATACACCCAACTTATAAGATTGTGAGGATATTCTTGGCAGTCCGCACCACTATGTAATAGAGTGTTGTATAGAGGTCATTCAGACCTTTCAAATTTAGTTGGAAGAAATGACTGGGTCTCATATGTTCCAGGGGACGAGATGCTTTACACATTAATAAGTGGGATCTCCTGAAACTTAAAAGCTCTGTAAAGGGGCTGGAGAGATGGCTCAGTGGTTAAGAGCACTGGCTGCTCTTCCAGAGGTCCTGAGTTCGGTTTCCAGCAACCACATGGTGGCTCACAACCATCTGTAATGAGATCTGGCGCCCTCTTCTGGCATGCAGACACACATGGAGGCAGAATGTTGTATACATAATAAATAAATAAAATCTTTAAAAAAAAAGCTCTGTAAAGGCTAAGGACACTGTCAATAAGACAAAATGGAAGCCTATAAAATGGGCAAAGATCTTCACCAACCCTACATCTAAAAGAGAGCTGATCTCCAAAATATATAAAGAACTAAAAAATCTAGACATCAAAAAACCCAAATAATCCAATTTTAGAAATGGGGTACAGATCTAAAAAGAGAATTCTCAACAAAAAAATGTCAAATGA
The DNA here is from genome assembly GCA_025134845.1 of Neodon shergylaensis. Taxonomy (NCBI): domain Eukaryota; kingdom Metazoa; phylum Chordata; class Mammalia; order Rodentia; family Cricetidae; genus Neodon; species Neodon shergylaensis. Next base: position 302,699 of record JABTXL010006448.1, read on the forward strand.
TCAAAAGACCAAGAACTGGGCTGGATAGGTGGCTCAGAGCCTAAGAGCACTGGCTGCTCTTCTAGAGGACTTGAGCAACCATGTAGTGGCTGACAATCATCTGTCATGAGATCTGGTGCCCTCTTCTGGCATGGAGATGTACATGCAGGAGGTACATTGTATGCATGATAAATAAATAAATCTTTGAAAATAAAGACCAAGAAGTGTTCAACATCATTAGCTATGAGGGAAATGAAAATAAAAATGATTCTGAGATTTCATCTTACCTCTTTCAGAATGGCTAAGTTAAGAAATACAAGTAACAGCTCATGCTGGAAATGATGTGGACCAAGAGGAACACCCCTCCACTGCTGGTGAGAGTGCAATCTTGCACAGCCACTTTGGAAGCCAATATGGAATGCTCAGAAAATTGAGAATCAATCTATCTCACAACCCAGCTATACCAATCTTGGCCATATACCCAAAGGATGTTCAACCATAGAACAAGGACACTTGGTCAGCTATGTTCATTGCAACATTATTCATAATAGCCAGGACCTGGAATCAACCCAGATGTCTCCAACCAAAGAGTGGATAAAGAAAATGTGGCACATTTACACACTGGAGCATTATTTGGCTATTAAAAAGAGTCTCATAGATCAGCCCCATTGTCTCAGTGTGGGGTGCACCCCTCGCGGTCCTGACTTCCTTGCTCATGTTCTCCCTCCTTCTGCTTCTCATTTGGACAATGGAAGCGCAGTCCGGTGCTCAGCTGGACTGGGTCTAAAAAAGCATGGGATAAAACCGGATTCTCTGAACATGGCGGACAATGAGGGCTGCTGAGAAGCCAAGAACAATGGCACTGGGTTTTGATCCTACTGCATGTACTGGCTTTGTGGGAGCCTAGGCTGTTTGGGTGCTCACCTTCCTAGACCTGGATGGAGGGGGGAGGACCTTGGATTTCCCACAGGGCAGGGAACCCTGACTGCTCTTTGGGCTGAGGAGGGAGGGGGAGGGGAGTGGGGGAGGGGAGGGAAATGGGAGCCAGAGGCGGGGAGGATGCAGAAATTTTTAATAATAAAAATAAGGTTAGGTTGTCTGAAATAAAAATAGCTCTATACATTAAAAAAAAGAAAAAAAGTATCATAAGGAAATCTGAAGGCAAATAGATGGAACTAGAAAATAAAATCATCCCAAGTGAGGTACTCAGACCCAGAAAGATAAACTTTACATGTACTCATTCATAAGTGGTTATTAGCTATAAAGTAAAACAACCCAAAACCCTGGACAGGCTAGGTAAAAAGGGCAGCCCAAAGAGGAATAGATGGATTTTCCTAGGAAGGGGAACTAGAAGAGATACCCTTGGTAAATAGCAGGCAGGTGGGAATGGGAAAATGAGGGATTACATTGGGAGTAAAACAAAGGGAGAGGTTAAAGTAAGAGATGTCTTGATAGGGGTGGGGAGAGAATATCCCCATGTCAGGTAGAAAGCTGGGGCAAAAGAAACTCCCACAAACCTACAAGGATGATCTCGGCTAAGACTCCTAGCAATTGAGGATAAGTAGTCTAAATTGGTTATCTCTTGTAATCAGATTGGTGACTACACCAATGGTCATCAAAAATACTTCCTCTAGTAACTGATGGAATCAAATGCAGAGATCCATAGCCAAGTACTGGGCCTAGTTTTGGGGATACTGTTGAAGAGAGAGAAGAATGATTGTATGAAACATGTGGTCAAGGTTATCACAAGGAAACTAACAGAAACAGCTACTGGGACTCATAGAAGCTCACAGACAGTGGACCAAGAGCGAAGGAGCCCACATGGGATTGAACTAGGCCCTCTACATATGTGTGACAGTTGTGTATCTTGGCCTACTTGTAGGACTCCTAGCAGTAGGAGAGAAGCCTGTCCCTTAAGCTTTGGCAGGCTTTTGGGAACTGATTCCTCATAATGGGTTGCCTATCAAGCCATAATATGAGGGCAGGAACTTAGATCCATCTCAACTTGATGTGCCATGCTTTCTTGACATCCATGGGAAGCCTGCCCTTTCTGAATAGAAACAGAGAAAGAGTAGATTGGCTGAAGGGGACATAAGTGAGGTAGTGGAAGGGAATGGAAAGAGAGGAGTGAGTGGAAACTGTTGTTGGAAAATAAAATAATCGAATAAATTTAATTTTGAAATATTAAAATAACAAAAATACATAAAAAGAACTATACATAAATAGACATTTATAGATGATTGAAACAAACAAACAAATAAATAAATAAGATCATACCCTACTGAAATTTAAAATGTTGTGATTTAGTTGTACTTTGTCCTATGAGAGCTGGTATATTAAAATTTTGGTACTAAATCTCATGATAATAAGCGATAGTGAAACTTTGAAAGATATACAGCCTAAGTATATCAGGTAGCCAACTCTGAGTATCCCTGAGCTCTGCCCCCAGTTTTACCCCAGGAACATCTTGAGATTCATCTCCCTGTTGCCCAGGTGATCAATGCTCAGCAGCAACCATGGTTCATATTGGCCTAAGCATAGTTTGTGTGGATGGCAGTTGGAGGTATCTACATGGTGTTTGGTCTTTCAGATTCCCAGAATGCATGAGTGATGGAGTCATGGAGCTTCTACTGATATTTCCAAAGACATCTTGGCAGGTCAGACAAATGTCTGTTGCAGTATTAGAGCCCCTAAAGAAGGCCCCAAATGGGTAATGCCTGGTAATAGTATACAAATGAAGCTGAGAGTATGAAAAGACAAGGGCGAACAACCTGTACTGTGGCAAACCTACAAAGGAAAACTGTTGTTAGTGTAGGAAGTCACCTCAATTGCATAGGCAACCATGCAGCCTCTCACAAGCAATGTCACTAAAGCAGAGCTGTCAAGGCCTTGTGACCCTGCTGCAGTGTGCACAGAATATCATTCTTGAAGATTTAGGATTTAATACCACTCTTGGGAATATACCCAAGAGATTCCTAGTCATACTACAAAACCATTTGTTTAACTATGTTCATAGCAGCACTATTTGTAATAGCCAGAACCTGGAAATAACCTAGATGCCCCTTAATGGAAGAATGGATAAAGAAAGTGTGGCACATATACACATTAGAGTATTACTCAGCGGTAAAAAACAATGACATCTGTTGTAATTGGAGCAGCGGGCTGCGTCCCTGGCACCCGGCCACCCGCACGGCTAGCTTTATACCCGAAATAATTACATGGAAACTGTATTCTTTTAAATACTGCTTGGCCCATTATATCTAGCCTTTTCTCGGCTAACTCTCACACCTGGACTAGCCCATTTCTAATAATCTGTGTAGCCCACGAGGAGGCTTACCAGGGAAGATCCTAACCTGCGTCTGTCTGGAGTGGGAGAATCATGGCGACTCACTGACTCAGCTTCTTTCTCCCAGTAATCTGTTCTGTCTACTCCGCCTACCTAAATTTCTGTTCTATCAGAGACCAAGCAGTTTCTTTATTACTTAACCAATGAAACAACAGATAGAAAGATGACCCTCCTCCATCGTTTCCCCTTTTCTGTTTAAACAAAAAAAGGCTTTCACTTTAACATAGTAAGATTACATATAACAAAACAGTTATTAAACATAAACAAGAATCATAGTTACAATATTTATACCTATTTTATCTTTATCATAATAATGGAAAACTATAACTATCCATTTTTCAACTCCATCAAAGATTCCAGAAGGATATAATATTACCTAAGCAAACAAGAAATCCAAAACTCTAGAAATGACAGAGACAACTCACTGCCTGGACAATCACCCAAAGTTCTTTTGTACCGTTAGGGCATCCATCTTCAGCCTTCAGGCCCATAGTATCCAGCAGACATTTTCATCAAGCAGGAAATTCCAAAGACAGTTCAGTCACTTTCTGCTGTGTCCTGCAGAATGTCTCGTAGACTCTTTCATGAATCAGGAACCCTGAAAGATCATCTCACCTTTAGGCAAGTTCAGCAGTCCTCTCTCTGTGGGTTCTTTGTGTCCAGTTTATGCATCAGTCCAGGCAAGAGCAGTTCCTTGCCCAAATGGCTATCAAACTCCATATGGATCCTCTTTGATGCCCATCTTCCTCTCGAAGTAGATTGGTGCTGCCAGGAGCAGACATGTCTCATTGTCATGAAAAGTCCTAAGTTATTAAAATATTTTAAATGCCATATTCTGCAGCCTTTGAGAGATATGAAGAATGCCTATCTGAAATATATCTCTATATATCTAGAAAATCTAAGTAACATGACTACAAGCTTTACTATTATCGATGCTTATCCATTAGCAACCTATATTTCCTACTATACATTACATTTTAAATGAACTACACAATCACAATACCTTAATCAACATCAGAAATACATATACATATAACAAAATTGACCTTAAAATTCATACCAATGCAAATTATTCATATCTATATTATATCCCCCTTTAAATGTAAAAGAACATTTATAAACAATATTTGGGACTATGGGCGCAGTTATTTCTCTCCAAACTGCTTCCTGCTGAATGGGGTCGCTGTTAATCATATCTTTCATGGGGTAACCTGTGTGCCAGGTTCATCTCAGTTGGCAGTTGAGTGAAGTAATTTTTTGAGGGTGTTCACAGCAACCTTTCAGGAGGACATGGTCTATCATACCATACCGGGATAGATGCAATCCACAGGGTCACATCCTCTGTGAAAACAAAAGAAGAAACTCTTTTCCAAAGCATCATGTTCTTAGATCCAAATTCTGAAATCATACCCTCATGATATCCGTTCTGGTTCCACTTGGCAGCCCATATAATGAAATGTCTCTCTGTACTTAGCTCCTTCACAGTCAAAAATTTTAAAGAAAACACAATAATACAAAGAATCCAGACTCTCTGTGAATTTTCCATTTTTACGTGGCTTATTTTTACTCTATCAGTTTACTTTATTCTGTCTCTTTAAAGACTTTACCCTTTTTTTTAAACCATTAACTTTATTTTCTATATTTTTTTTTCTTCTCTCTCTCAAGCCTACGTACACTCATCCAACTTTGTGATTCATTTACAGGTCTGAATCTGTCCTATTGTGAATCTGTAATTCTTTACTATCCAGGAGTACTTTGTTTTGCGCTAAGCGCTTAAGAATCTAAGCTGTGACATTCCTAGGTCAAAAACAGGTACTGCCTGCTTGCTCCACCCGGTCCAACACAGTGGAGGCGTTTGTGCCTCTGATCCTTGCACATTTCACCAGTAGCATGGCAGAGCTGCTTGTACCTCTGAACTGCAGCACATAATGACTTCCTTTTAGGCACACAGCGAGTCTAGTTGCCATCAAACAAATCGTAGCACTTTACTCCAAATGCTCCATTCAAAAGCTCTGTCTCCCGCAGGAGCCAGACAGAGATCACAATGGTGGCACAGCCCAGAAAGTCAGCATTTTAAAACAGCCAGTTTTTTCCTGCTGCTGAGTCAGGAAAATTTCAAAATGGAGGATGTACCATTTTCTACTAGCTCTGGGGCCACTAGGTAGGAGTGGCACTCAGCACTTTAATTCTGAGACTGAGCGTGCAGCACAGAAATTCTTTTCATCCAAGTTACAGCCAAATCTGACACGCAGAGCACTGCGCAGTCTGAAAACACGTCTCTGTATGGCGGCAAGAATCCGCCATGCTCTTCTGCCTGCCTAAGCCTGATTCTGCCATCTGCCCAGGTGCAGGCGGTGAGTGCTGAGCCATTGTCACAGTCTCAGAGCACTCTCCTTCCGATCCCAAGCGGGAACAGAAACATCCAGTCCCAAATGCCTTAAAGCCAGAGTTTGCACTGGTGGCACAGCCCCAGGAAGCCGCGCTTTAAAATGACACAGTTTTTTTTCTGCTGCAGTTGCCGAATCAGGAAATCTCTCTACAGCACGCCACCAACAAAGAGCAAAACTTTGCGTTAAACTCTGTTTTTTCTCTGTTTAAAATTAAGCTCTCTCAGGTTTTTAAGTGGGTTTAGCCCCACGTTGGGCGCCACTCTGTTGTAATTGGAGCAGCGGGCTGCATCCCTGGCACCCGGCCACCCGCACGGCTAGCTTTATACCCGAAATAATTACATGGAAACTGTATTCTTTTAAATACTGCTTGGCCCATTATATCTAGCCTTTTCTCGGCTAACTCTCACACCTGGGCTAGCCCATTTCTAATAATCTGTGTAGCCCACGAGGAGGCTTACCAGGGAAGATCTTAACCTGCGTCTGTCTGGAGTGGGAGAATCATGGTGACTCACTGATTCAGCTTCTTTCTCCCAGTATTCTGTTCTGTCTACTCCGCCTACCTAATTTTCTGTCCTATCAGAGACTAAGCAGTTTCTTTATTACTTAACCAATGAAACAACAGATAGAGAGACAACCCTCCTCCATCTGACATCTTGAATTTTGCATGCAAATGGATAAAAATATAAAGCACTCTCCTGAGTGAGATAACCCAGTCCCAAAAATACGAACATGGTATGTACTAACTCATTAGTGGATTCTAGCCATAAATAAAGGACATTGAGCCTAGAGTTCCCGTTCCTAGAGAAGCTAAATAAGAAGGTGAACCCAAAGATAAACATATATAGATCCTCCTGAAAATTGGAAGCAGACAAAATCACCAGGCAAAAGTTGGGAGCATGGGGGTGGGGATAGGGTGGGGGAAAGTGGAGAGGGGGAGAGAGAAGGGAGAAGGGGAGGACTGGAGAGAGCTTGGGGAAGTGGGATGGTTGAGATGGAGGAAGGGTAGGTATGGGAGCAGGGAAGAAGATATCTTAATTAAGGGAGCCATTTTAAGGTTGGAAAGAGGATTAGCTCTAGAGGGGTTCCCAGGTGTCCACTGGGATGTCCCCAGCTAGGTCCTTGAGGAGAGGGTGCCTGAACTTGCCTTGTCCTGTAGCTACACTGATGAATATCTTGAATATCACCATAGAATCCTTGTCCAGGGACAGGAGATAGAGACAGAGACCCACATCAGAGAACTGGACTGAGCTCCCAAGTTCCAGTTGAAGAGCAGAAGGAAGGAGAAGATGAGTAAGGAAGTCAGGACCATGAGGGCTTGGTCCACCTTCTGAGACGGTGTGACTGATCTAATGGGAGCTCACAAAGGCCAGCTGGACTGGGACTGAACGAGCATGTGATCAAACTGGACTCTCTGAATGTGACTGACAATGATAATGGCACTGCAATTTGATTCTACTGCATGTGCTGGCTTTTTAGAATCCAAGTCTGTTTGGATGCACACTTTCCTAGGCCTGGACAGAGGGGGAGGGCCTTGGACTTACCACTGGGTAGGGTATCCTGCATTCTCTTAGGACTGGAGAGGGAGCCGGGAGGATCAGTGGGGGAGTGGGAGGGAAATGGGAGGAGGGAAGGAGATGGGAATTTTGAATGGTATTATTTATAAAGCAATAAAAAAGATTTAGGATTTAATGCTTGCATTGGTAGGCTTTGCCTTCCCTCTCAGTGTACCTTTAATTATACAACAACTTGTTTTTCAGTTTTCAGACTGACAGCCAGGCTGTGTCCTTCAACACCTGAGATTCTCTCTTCCATCTCTTGTATTCTGCTGTTTATGTTTTCATTTGTAGCTCCTGATCATTTGCCCATATTTTCTGCATTCCACAGCCCACATACACATACACTCACACATAAATAAGTATGAAGTAAATATGTTTGAAAACGATACACGAAGCTGGAGAGATGTTTCAGCACAGAGAGCATTTGTTGGGTATACAGATGGCCTGCATAGGATCTCAGAACCCATGTAATGTGGTTCATACCAGCTTTAACACTAGTTCCAGGGAAACCAAATTGGCCTCTGTGGGCACTACTTTCAGTCTCTCTTTCTCTCTCTCTCACACTCTCTCTTTCTTTGTGTGTGTATGTGTATGTCTCTCCCCTCCCTTCCTCTTTTCCTCCCTTTTTCCCTCCCTCTCTCACTCTCTTTCTCTCATACACATACACACACACACACAGACATACACACTAAAAATGGGTCTTTAAAATAATGAAAAATTCATTTCATCTCACAGTTCCATATATAATTATAATAGTGTGATAACTAATTTTGTATATGAACAATTAAACTGTTAGGTTTCATTAACAAAAATATCCTCTAAATAAATGAAGAAAACATTTTTTCACTTTTTAAAAGACTTATATACTGACTACTGTATTTACATCATTTCCACCTTTCTGTCTCTGCCCTACATTTCCTCCCATTACCCCCATCCCTCTCAACTTCATGTCTTCCTCCTGCACAGTCTAAGTAGTATTGCTTGAGTGTACATCAATTTTGCAATGACCACTTACAGGTGTGTCAACTCACAGCCCACAGGATACGTAGTCAAGGGTAACTCTGAACTCAGGCCAACAAAAAAAATCATGAAATTATTTAAAACATTTTAAGTTTAGAGCTTTGGGAGAAAATTCAATTTTTCAATTTGTTAAGTCAGCTTGTGGTTCTGGGACATTAATTTTGGAGACAAAAAGCTATGTTAAAATATGAAAAAGATGGACTCTCCTGCACTATCTGACAAGTTGATCATAACGACATCCAGTTTTTTTTCTCCAGACATCTCCCACCCCAAATTATTTCAAAACTGACCATAATTTTAACAGAAAGTATCTCAGTTGATTTTGCTGACAAAGCTTGTCTTTATTTCACAAGTCCATCATGTCATGCCAGAGTAATCAGGAGGCAAAGTTTGAAAATCACTGATGAAAATAAACATTTTCTCTACCTCCTTGTTCTGATTGAACTCAACTAATATCTATGCAACAAAGGGCAGGAGAACTGAGTGTATCCAGAAGGTCATTTGCCCAGGATGAATTGGGTTCATGAGTTAAAGCTCTAGACCATTAACTGAGACAATGTCTCTCTTAATAATTAGCAAACAGAAATAATCAGCCATAGAAATTCAGCAAACAGAAATCACTTCTTATATATTCTTTAAATTACATTTACTTGTTTATTGGAGGGTCATTCCATGGTACATGTGTGGGTCAGGAGACAATGTTGACTTATTTTTTTACCTTCTCCATGTGATTCCTGGGGACAGATCAAGTCCCTAGATTTGCCAGCAATTGCCTTTACCACTGAGCCACATCACTACCCACACCCTTTTTTAATATTATAAAAATTATACTATAATAAAGCTGTCTTATGTATTATTCACTTTTCATTTGGCACAGCCTAGAGTACCTGTGGAAGGAATCTCAATAAAATTCACATAATTCTGTGGGCACATCTTGGGAGGATTGTCTTCATTATTAATTAATGTAGCAGAATTCAATCAGTTTTGGGAAACATAATTCCCTAGGAAGATGGTCCTTGGCTGTATGAGAAAGTTAACTAAGCACGAGTTCCTCTGATTTCCTGGATGGATTAAAAAACTAATACATTTACAATATGATACAGCTTCCCTGACTGTCTACTTAATAGAGCAATAGGAAGACATGACAGAGATGATAGTTCTTCTTCTTGATTGCCCACATAATGGGCTTTAGAGTCACCATGAAAACAAACTTAGAATGTCTGTGAGAGAGTTTCTAGACAATGCTAAGTAATGTACAATGATCCATCTGAACTGTAGATGACAACATCCCACATGCTAGAATCCTGAATAGAGTCTCTCTCTGTTTCTCTTTCTCTGTCTGTCTCTATCTCACACTGGATACAGTGTGAAGTGCTGCCTCATGCTCCTGACACTATGACTTCTCCACCATGATAATTGCAGCTTTGAAGTGTGAACTAGAATGGGCCCTTCTTCCTTAAGCAGCTCTTGTCTGGTATTGTGTCACAGCCAAAGGAAGACAACGAAAGCAGGGTTGGGATTCTGGTGTAGGTGGCTCTGGACTTTCTCTAGACTCTGAAGACAGCTTCATCTGTGCTATAGACAGCTAGTGAGTTTGCATCCTTGAATATAGTTGATGATAAGACCCTTGGGGGATACAAACTTCCTTAAGCTCAGTGGTCTACTTATAACATGGATGCCATATTGTATACACCTTCCCTTTCCAAAAGGGTCATCTCCTGGCCCATCACCTGTTGTGATGGTAGGTGCTAGCTAGATCCATGATTCTGGTTATGCTACCTTTTACTATGAGGAATATGAACTGGCTTGCTACCTAGTGAAATAAGTTCAACTAGTAATCCAGAGAGGACAAAGTTATAGATTAACATCACATTACCTAATGGATTTTCTTTATCAACAAGAAGAGATAGCAAAGCTGAAGAGAGCACAGAAATTGAGAGCATTAGCAATTTTTACAGAGAACCTGTTGTGGCTCCCAGAACCCACAGTGTTGACTCACAACCCTATGTAACTCCAGGTCCAGGGATCCAAGCCTTCTTGTGACATCGGTTAGTACTAGAAAAAGACATGATGCAGATGTAATGTTCATCCATGTTTTTTTTTCTTTTTTTTGAGCAATATTAAATGTTTATTTAGCAGGGTTTCTTGTTTCCACAGAAGTTTACAAACACTTGTCAATTTGTTCTTTCTGCTTGTCCATGGCATATGTTTTTTCCTTCCTATTTTCTTACCATTAATTTTTTTTAGGAACCCTGATTGCTCTTTGGGCTGACGAGGGAGGGGGACTTGACTGGGGGAGGGGGAGGGCAAGGGGAGGCGGCGGTGGGGAAGAGACAGAAATCTTTAATAAATAAATAAGAAAAACAAAGCAAAACAAATAAACATCCATGTTTTGATTTTTTTCTTTTGTTTTGTTTTTGAGACAGGGTTTCCTCTGTGTATGCCTGATGTCCTGGATATTGACCAGTAAACCAGGCTGACACTGAACTCAGAAATTCACCTGAATCTGCCTCCAGTATGCTGGGATTAAAAGTTTGTGGCACCACATCCCTGCTTTATTTTTTAATATAAAATAAGAATGTGAGGAAGAGAGTAGACATGACCAATGTAGCTCATCCTTAGGCCCACAGGTGTTCAGGAAATTTCATACCTTGCAGTCATCTCAGCAGTTGCTGCAGACACATTTCAGAGACCAAAGTTAAGTCCTGCTTAGGTCCAAAGATGCATGGAATGTTCCATAAGGCTTTCAGATGGGAGTGTGGCCCCAGCATCTCTAATGGTAACTGAGGAACCATGATGGGGACCATAACTGACTCAGGGGAAGGCCAACATCTAGGAAGAGATGGAAAACTGCAGGCCCAGGCAAGGGCCAACAATTCTGAACTAAGCACATATCCTTCATTCTGTATGATCACCATGGAATAAAACTGAATATCAATAACCACAGAAACTATGAGAAACACACAAACTCATGAAAACTAAACAGCTCATTACTGAATGGAAATAGAACCAAGGAAGAAATCAAAATAGAAAATTTGAATTTCCTAGAAAGGAATGAAATGATAATACAATGTTTCCAAATCTATGGAACACAATGAAGTCATCCTAAGAGGAAGGTTTGCAAACCTAGTGCCTACATTAATACACTGAAGACAGCTCATATTAATAAGCAAATGATACACTTGAAGTCCTTGAAAAATTAGAGCATATGCTACTTAAAAAAACAAGAAGAGTAGACATAAAGAGGGAATCAAAATTGGGACAGACAAACACTAGACACAGCCATAGGAACCCCAAAGAAAAGGTGGAGAAAGGACTATGGGAGCCAGAGCGGTCAACAACTCCACAAGGACTCAGCCTAGAGAGTAAATTAAACAGAGCTCACAGGGCTCACAGAAAGGGAAAAGACAAATATTGATCCTAGATGGGTCTGAGCTACATCCTCTGCATATTTGTTATGGTTGGAAGAGGGGCTTGAAGGAGTGGAGGGAGGATAAATTGCAATCAGGGTGTAATATATGAGAGAATAAAAAGTCAAGGCTGAAATTACTGAAATAGGAATACACATGCACAAACTAGAAGTTTAGATCAGAGCATTACTAACAGCCAAGCTGTCTGCTACATCCCTTAACTGAAAGCTTTAATAAACAGTAAGTGAAACAGAAATGAACTCACATCCAGTCTTTATTAAGAAATGGACAAATGTACATGGGGGAAATACAAAGACAGAGTTGAATCATACACTTGTACCTGCCTAAGACTGGAGAGATGTTTAAGTGGTTAAAAGCCCTGGCTGCTCTTGCAGAAGACCCAGGTTCAATTCCCAGCACTCACATGGCAGCTCATTCCATCTCCCAACACCACCCATTTCATCATCCTCCCAATTATCAGCCCTTCCCTGAAATTCCAGCAGAGTCCCTAGACACATGTACAGCCCACACCATTATGAAGAACAGTTGAGTGACTGGCCTCCCAGTTGAGCCACCCCAATCTCCATACCCAGATGCTCAGAGCACATACCCTGCAGTTATTCCTCTCATCTCAGCATGAGGAAGGCAACTGGGGCCCTGCTCTAAAGTCTGGTAGAATTCCAATGCACTGGTGCAGTCCCCAGCAGCCAGGAAGCAGGTCAGAGACCTCCCTGCTGACTAGACCACAAACACCTCCATACACCGTATTTTGTTCCCCTGGGACTCACTCCACTGACCAATCCCACCCACTTCATCATCCTCTTCAGGCCAGATGTTCACCACAACTCCAGTAGAAACTATAATCCCATAAGGCCAGTTTGGAACTAGGCATCCAAATTCCCATGAACCTATATCAGACATTGTACTGGACTTGAAGACCAGCTATATACTAATACCCTTGGATGTTTAGGCCAGAATACAATAAATAAGACAGAAAATAAAGGAACTGAACACCCATCCTACAAATACAAGCAAAAGACATAATATCCGGACCTATAAACATTCCAAATCCAGACTCTTGAAAGTCAGCATAAGAACATTCAATAACAAAAAGGGCAATATGGCACTGCCAGAACCCAGTGATACTGAGAGAGCAAGACGTGATCATTCCAACATGGCTGAAGCACAAGAAAATAATCCTGACAATTACTTTATGAACATGTTTGAGGTCCTTAACTATGAAATAATAAATTCCCTAAATAATTCAAGGAAAAGACAAACAAAAAATGGAAGAAATGAATAAATTCCTTAAAGAATGCCCTTCCATACTGGGTTGTATCTGAATAAAACAAAAACAATAAATTTAGAGTCAGTGCAGATTAGTGGGACATTACTATATGAAATCTCCCTGAAATTGAGTTCAGATTAACTGGAGATGGAGAGATATTTTACACACAGCATATAATAAAGACCTGATCATGATGTGTGACTGGTGGGCATCACTAGGACTTAAGAAAAGTTTCCAGGTGTCAGGGGCTCCCAATCACTGGCTGTGCTTTAGAACTGGTAAAGAGCCTTAAACATTCACAATGCCTGGTCATATCAGATATGTTGAAATGATTTGCTCAGAGTGTGGCTGTTAAACATACAGGTTAGTCTCCTTCACAACCAAAGTTGAAAGTTACTGATGTGACACAAGATATGTGTATCACTAAGGATGGCTTTTGAGGATTTCAAAGTCCACACTAGGTCCAATGCTGCTAGTCTTTCTGCTTGTGGATCAAGATGTAGTTCTCAGCTCCTTTTTCCAGCACTATATCTGCCATGCCTGCTGCCGTGTTCCCCACCATGACGATAATGGACCAAGCTTTTGAAACTGTAATCAAGTCCCCAGTTAAATCCTTTCTTTTATAAGAGCTGTCATGGTTATGGTGTCTCCTCATAAGAAGACAATGGTGACTAAGGCTATGGAGATGCTATGTAAATCACTGCCTGATAATTATGTTCTTACACACATGCATGAAGTATGCACTGCTTTCTTGCTCCATTGTCTTTCTTCATGGGAGCTGAGGAGGATATAAGCGGCCTACAGTTGCAATGTAGCTGTCCTGTAAATGTGTGCAGAGGTTTATTTAGATGAATAGATGGACCCAGCATTTGTCCTGGAAGCAAGCAAGATCATGGAGCAGACAAGTGCCAGTCACCCACAGTTTGATACCCTTCCCTGATGACAAGTGTCTTTCCCTTCTGATATAAAGAACAAAGAGCTCTGTTGTATGCTTCATCATTCCCTCAATACTGAAGAAACTGAGGCAAAATGATTATGAAAATATTAAATTAGTCAAGGTCACCTTTCAAATTACCCTTGGAAGCTAACAACTGTTCACATATTCACAGGTGTACACAGGAACACACACAAATATACACACACAAATTTAAATAAAATAACTTTTTGAAGAGATGAGCATTTGTTTACCGGGGAAGGAATTTAATTGGAAATATATTTTTGCTCACATAATATATCCTTCTTATTTTTCTTTTCCCACTACTATATACCATATACACACAACACTTCCTATCCAAACCCACTCATTTTCCATCTCTCATTAGGAAACAAACAGGCTTCTAAGGGGTAATAAAATATAATACAAAATTAAAACAAAACAAGCATAAAAAGAGTCTAAGAGAAGGCATAGGAGTTAGACTCTATCATTCATGCACTCAGGGATCCATCAAAACACAAAACATGGACCTGTAATACATATATAGAGGCCATTGTGCAGAACAGTGTAGGACCGGTTCATGTTACCTCAGTCTCTGTGAGCTCATACATGCATCAGTAGAGAGTCTTATTTTCTCAGCATCCTCCATATCCTCTTGCTCTTATACTTTCTGCCTCATCTTTTACAGAGTTCCTTGAGTCTTGAAGGGAAGGATTTGATGGAGACATGGTGTGGGAGGTCTTTCTATCTGGTGTTGCCTTTATTGGTTAATGAATAAAGAACTGCTTGACAGAACAGAACTAGGTGGAAAAAGCTAGGATGAATGCTGGGAAAAAGAAGGGCAGAGTCAGAGACACCATGGATCTACCACCAGAGATAGATGTGATGAAATTTTTCTGGTAGGCCATGACCTCATGTTGATTCACAGATTAATGGTGATGGGTTAATTTAAGATATAAGAGTTAGCCAATAAGAAGCTAGAGCTAATGGGCCAAGCAGTGATTAATTTTTTTTTATTTTTTTAAAACAAATATGTTTATTTGCATGTTTACAAAAATTACCATCATAGAAAACCCAAGTAAGTAATTTACACAATAATTATTAAAATAAACTGTATTTTAAAAACCTAACCAAGCAGGCAAAAATCTTGAAGCAGGAAGCATCTCTATCTATGTCCTGTTTGCACAGTCCATTCAAATTCATACCATTTCATTCTACTTTGCCCTTCAGATTTTACTGTACTAGCTAGGAAAAAGTCAGACTGAAGTGTTTGTAAAAACAAAATACCAAAGAAAAATAATGAAAACAGGTTGACATCCAGTTATGCCAGCACCATTTGTTGAAGATGCTTTCTTTCTTCCATTGTATAATTTAAGCTCCTTTGTCGAAAATCAGGTGTTTATAGGTTTGTGGGTTAATATCCAGGTCTTCGATTCAATTCCATTGATCAACATCTCTGTTTTTATGCCATTACCACGCTGTTTTCATTACTGTAGCTCTGTAATAGAGTTTGAAGTCAGGAATGGTAATGCCTCTGCAAGTTCCTTTATTGCAAAGGATTGTTTTGGCTATCCTCAATCTTTTGTTTTTCCATATAAAGTTGATTATTGTCCTCTCAAGGTCTGTGAAGAATTGTGTTGGGATTTTGATGGGGATTGCATTGAATTTATAGATTGCTTTTGGTAGAATTGCCATTTTTACTATGTTGATCCTACCCATCCAAGAGCATGGGAGAGCCTTTCATTTTCTGGTATCCTCTTTAATTTCTTTCTTCAAAGACTTAAAGTTCTTGTCAAATAAATCTTTCAATTCCTTGGTTAGTGTTACCCCAAGATACGTTATGCTATTTGTGGCTATTGTGAAAGGTGATGTTTCTCTGATTTCTGTTTCAGATTCTTAATCCTTTGTGTATAGGAGGGCTACTGATTCTTTTGAGTTGATAGTGTATCCTGTCACATCACTGAAGATATTTATCAGCTGTAGGAGTTCTGTGCTAGAGTTTTTGGGCTCACTTATGTATAATATATCATTTGCAAATAACCAAAGTTTGACTTCTTCTTTCCAATTAGAATCCCCTTGATCTCCTTATGTTTTTGCTATTGCTAAAACTTCAAGAACTAAGTTGAAGAGATATGCAGAGAGTGGACAGCCTTGTCTTGTTCCTGAATTTAGTGGAATAGCTTTGAGTTCCTCTCCATTTAATTTGATGTTAGTTTTGAGCTTACTATATATTGCTTTTATTATATTTAGATATGATCCATGTATCCCTAATCTCTCCATGACCTTTATCATGAAGGGCTGCTGGATTTTGTTCAAAAGCTTTTTCAGCATCTAAAGAAATTATCATATGGTTTTCTCCTTTCAGTTTAATTATACAATGGGATAATATTGATAGATTTTTTTTTGGGTAGAACCTAGCATTTTATTTAGATCTTCATTAAACTGTTGGAATTGAGAACCAGACATATGTAATAAACCTCCAAAAATAGATCCTGAAAGGCACTTTCTTGCTTAGGGCACGCAGTCACACGGAATAAGCATGTAAACAAGCTGGCTTCTCTGTACCACACCAGCCAAGTCAGCTTTCTCCATGGCCAGCTGCACCAGCTCTGTCTACCCTCCCTTCTGTTAACACCAGCCAGACCCCCTGCAGGTCTAACCCAAGGTTTTTCTGTAGGACACCTTGGCCTACCTGGGAATGCTGGAACCATGTTAAAGGAATCACGGTGCTGAGGGAAAAGAAATCTTTTAAAAGCTGCCATCTGAGGTGATGGCTTCTCTGTACTTACGCCATACCCCAGAATACAACAAATAAGCGATTAGAAAATGTTCAAGTATGAAAGGATTTCCTCCTCCTATAACAAATCTGCCACTTGGCTGTAGGTGGTAAATTGTATCCTCATCAAGGTTTTTTGCAGGTACAACAGCTTTGATCACTTTCTCCTTTAGAGCGTCTCTCATCTCATCAAGACAAACTTCTTCATCATGTTGCACAGATATAACAATTGTATGGACTCTGATAGGAAGCACAGCACCTCGATCTTGCATATACTGCACAGTCACTTGAGTTTTAGAATCTGGGCGCAACCAAGGCAATGTGCCATTGCGGCGTAGGTCAGCCAGTTTGGCATTTAGCTTGTGTGCTAAGACAATGGTTAAAGGCATACACTCTTCAGTTTCATCAGTGGCATAACCAAACATCAAACCCTGGTCTCCTGCACTAATGTCTTCCTCATTCAGGTCAAGATGAACGCCTTGGGCAATATCTGGTGACTGTTGTTCCAAGGTCACCAACACATTACAAGTCTTGTAGTCAAACCCTTTGGATGAATCATCATATCCAATGTGCTTAATGGCTTCACGAACCACTTTCTGGTAAATCAACAGCAGCTCTGGGTGTTATTTCCCCAGCAAAAAGGATCATTCCAGTTTTAGCAACAGTTTCACAAGCCACTTTGGCATCGGGGTCCTGCTGAAGGTGTGCATCAGGAACAGCATCACTGATTTGATCACAGCTCTTATCTGGGTGACCTTCCCCCACAGACTCCGAGGTGAAGAGGACCGTCACCTCCTCAATGAATGCCTCGTGGAAGCCTTTGAGCTGACCTTTCATGGCTGTGGTGGGAAAGGACGCAACTCGGAGGACACGAGCGGCGGCAAGGCAAGGAGCTGGGAAGGGCGCAGACCAAGGTTTGCTTCTGCTCGGGGCGGGATGGCGAACACATTGATAGATTTTTATATTTGAACCAACCCTGCATCTCTGGCATGAAGTCTACTTGATCATAATGGATGATTTTTTTTATGTGTTCTTGGTTTGCCAGTAGTTTATAGATAATTTTTCATCCATGTTCATGTGTGAGATTAGACTGAAATTCTTTTTCTTGGTTGAGTCTTTGTGTGTTTTTTTATTATTAATTTTTTTATTAAAATTATTAAAAATTTCCGCCTCCTCCCCTCCTCCCTTTTCCCTCTTCTTCCCCCCACTACCCACCCCCCACTCCCCTCCCTCTTCCTCTCCAGTCCAAAGAGCAGTCAGGGTTCCCTGCCCTGTGGGCAGTGATTCTGACAGGTATAAGATGGTATCTCAAAGTTGTTTTGATTTGCATTTCCCTGATTGCTAAGGAGGTTGAAATGCCCTTAAGTGTCTTTTGGCCATTTGAAGTTCTTTTGTTGAGAATTCTCTGTTCAGCTCAGTGCCCCATTTTTTAATTGGGTTAATTAGCATTTTAAAGTCTAGTTTCTTAAGTTCTTTATATATTTTGGAGATCAGACCTTTGTCTGTTGCAGGGCTGGTGAAGATCTTCTCCCAGTCAGCAGTTTGCCTTTTTGTCTTAGTGACAGTGTCCTTTGCTTTACAGAAGCTTCTCAGTTTCAGGAGTTCCCATTAATTCAATGTTGCCCTTAATGTCTGTGCTGCTATGGTTATATGTAGGAAGTGGTCTCCTGTGCCCATATGTTGTAGAGTACTTCCCACTTTCTCTTCTATCAGGTTCAGTGTGTTCAGACTGAAATTGAGGTCTTTAATCCATTTGGACTTGAGTTTTGTGCATGGTGATAGATATGGATCTATTTTCATTCTTCTACAGGTTGACAACCAATTCTGTCAGCACCATTTGTTGAAGATGCTCTCTTTTTTCCATTGTATACTTTTAGCTCCTTTATCAAAAATCAGGTGTTCATAGGTTTGTGGGTTAAAATCTGAGTCTTCTACTCGATTCCATTGATCGACTTTTCTGTTTTTATGCCAATACCAAGATGTTTTCAATACTGTTGCTCTGCAATAGAGTTTGAAGTCAGGGATGGTAATGCTTCCCGATGTTCCTTTATTGTAAAAGATTGTTTTGGCTATCCTGGGTTTTTTGTTTTTCCATATAAAGTCGATTATTGTCCTCTCAAGGTCGGTGAAGAATTTTGATGGGATTTTGATGGGAATTGCATTGAATCTATAGATTGTTTTTGGGAGAATTGCCATTTTTACGGTGGATACCGTCAAAATTAATAAAGGTTCGGTTTGAAGAAGAAAAGCCACTTAGAAAAGATAAATAACAATTCATTCACAAGGATGGGGAGATATTTTATGGAATTAGGGGTATTTTTAAAAAAAGGGGGGGATTAACTGGTTTGATGGGATGATTGGTATTTGTGAATTACTGTTTTTAGAAAATTGTATTGGTACTGTTTCCTGTATATTGATATATTGAATATTGAATGTGAGTGTTCCTACCTCTCTTTTTGTATAAGAGTATGCTTATAACTTTGTCTATATTGTATTGATACATCTGCCATATCACAATGTACATGTCTACCTCTGATACTATTTATGTAATAACATTGTTTACATTGATATGTAATGACATTGTTTACAGGTGAAGATCATTGTCTTCATATATTGCACAATTGTTTATTCTCTTAGTCTTCAAGTTAGATAGGTATTGAGAATTATATGCTTGTCATATTTATTTTTAGGTTAATCAGGTCTTTTAGATACATAGAGATTATATTTAGTATAGATAGTATAATCTTCAGCCTCTTCGAAGAGCTGTAGAAAATGGCCTTTAATCTAACCTAGAATTCTGTGCCAATGAGACACAATTACTCCTGGCAACGCCACTCTACTCCCGAGAGAATGTTGAGCACCAAAGACACTCCACTGGGAGCTTGTCTTCTTGGCAGAACTGGCCTTTGGGTTAAGAAAAGCCCATACCTCAACTACTGACAAAGATATGAAACAGGATTGTCTTATCTTGCCAAGACAGGGTAGGATAATTCTAAGAAAGTTCCTTGCATTTGATAATGGTATGTCAGTTATGTTAGGCCTTAGCCAAAGTTGGTTGACTCAACATTGCAAACGAGACTTTGGGTGATTGCCCAGGTAGTCAGTTGTCTCTGTCAATTGTTGCACATTTTAGAAGTAATATTTATTCCCTTCTCAGATCTTTGACGGAGGTGAAGATTATATAATTGTAGTTACTCTCTACACCATTTAGACTCCTTGAGATAGAATGTCTAGCAAAATTTTGTTCTCAATATTGTTTGCTATATTTATTATTTGTTATTATTGTATATAATTGTATTTGTTTTAGTTCTGTCTTATTTAGACAAAAGGGGGAGATTAGGGTTAAGCCCAGCCTTAGGGGGCGTGTCTGCCTCGGGCTAATGTTTACCTATAAATCTGCCGGGCATGCGCCCAGCCTTTCCTTCTGCTTCCTGTTCTCCATGGGAAACGTGGTACTGTAAGTCTATTTCCCCATTAAAACTATATATATTTTTTACAATCTGTCTGCATTCATTTACACCACTACATTTACTATGTTGATCCTCCCAACCCAAAACCAAGGGAGATCCTTCCATTTTCTAGTATCCTCTTCAATTTCTTTCTTCAAAGACTTAAAGTTCTTGTCAAATAGATCTTTCACTTCCTTGGTCAGAGTTACCCAAGATATTTTATGCTATTTGTGACTATCGTGAAAGGTGATGCTTCTCTGAATTCCCTCTCTGCATCCTTATCCTTAGTGTATAGGAGGGTAACTAATTTTTTGGAGTTGATATTGTAACCTGCCACATCACTAAAGGTGTTTATCAGCTGTAGGAGTTCTTTGGTAGAGTTTTTGGGGTCGCTTATGTATACTATCATATCATCTGCAAATAACGAAAGTTTAACTTCTTCCTTTCCAATTCGAATCACCTTGATCCCCTTATGTTGTCTTATTGTTATTGCTAGAACTTCAAGCACTATATTGAAAAGGTATGGAGAGAGTAGACAGCCTTGTTGTGTTCCTGATTTTAGTGGGATGGCTTTGAGTATCTCTCCATTTAATTTGATGTTAGCGGTTGGCTTGCTGTAAATAGCTTTTATTATATTTAGATATGACTCTTGTATCCCTAATCTCTTCAAGACCTTTATCTTAAAGGGGTGTTGAATTTTGTCAAATGATGTTTCAGCATCTAAAGAAATGATCATATGGGTTTTTTTCTTTCAGTTTATTTATATGATGGATTACATTGATAGATTTGCATATACTAAACCAGCCCTGCATCTCTGGGATGAAGCCTACTTGATCATAATGGATAATTTTTCTAATGTGTTCTTGGATTCCGTTTGCCAATATTTTATTGAGAATTTTTGTGTCGATGTTCATGAGTGAGATAGGCCTGTAATTCTCTTTCTTGGTTGGGTCTTTGTGTGGTTTTTGTATCACGGTAACTGTAGCTTCATAAAAGGAATTTGGCAATGACTCTTCTGTTTCTATATTGTGAAAGACATTAAGGAGTATAGGTATTAACTCTTCTTGGAAGTTCTGGTAGATTTCCACATTGAAACCATCTGGTCTTGGGCTTTTTTTGGAAGGGAGGTTTTTGATAACAGTTTCTAATTCTTCGCGACTAACAGGTCTATTTAGATTGTTTACCTAGTCTTGGTTTAACTTTGGTATATGGTACTTATCTAAAAAAATGTCCATTTCTATTGCATTTTCCAGTTTTGTGGCATACAGGCTTTTGTAGTATGATCTAATGATTTTCTGAATTTCCTCTGTGTCTGTGGTTATGTCCCCCTTTTCATTTCTGATCTTATTAATTTGCGTGTTCTCTCTCGGCCGTTTGATTAGTTTGGATAGGGGCTTGTCAATCTTGTTGATTTTCTCCAAGAACCAACTTTTTGTTTCATTGCTTCTTTGGATTGTTTTCTGCGTTTCTATTTTGTTGATTTCAGCCCTCAGTTTGATTATTTCCAGTCTTCTACTTCTTCTGGGAGAGTCTGCTTTTTTTTTCAAGACAGGGTTTCTCTGTGGTTTTGGAGCCTGTCCTGGAACTAGCTCTTGTAGACCAGGCTGGTCTCGAACTCACAGAGATTCATCTGCCTCTGCCTCCCAAGTGCTGGGATTAAAGGCGTGTGCCACCACCGCCCGGCTGCTTCTTTTTTTTCTATTGCTTTCAGGTGTGCTGTTAAGTCTCCAATGTGTGCTTTCTCCGTTTTTCTTTTATTTAATGTGGGCACTTAGTGCTATGAACTTTCCTCTTAGCACTGCTTTCATAGTGTCCCATAGGTTTGAGTAGGTTGAGTCTTTATTTATATTGAATTCAAGAAAGTCTTTAATTTCTTTCTTTATTTCTTCCTTGATCCAGGTGTGGTTCAGTAGTTGACTGTTCAGTTTTCATGAGTTTTTAGGCTTTCTGGGGTAGCCTCATTGTTGAATTCTAACTTTAATCCGTGGTGATCCGATAAAACACAGGTGGTCACTAAATTTTTTTTTATCTGTGGAGGTTTGCTTTGTTACTGAGTATGTGGTCAATTTTCGAGAAGGTTCCATGCGCTGAAGAAAAGAAGGTATATTCTTTCCTATTTGGGTGGAATTTCCTATAGATGTCTGTTAAGTCCATTTGATTCATTACCTCCATTAATTCTCTTATTTCTCTATTAGGTTTCTTTCTGATTGATCTGTCCATTGGTGAGAGAGGTGTGTTGAAGTCTCCTAATATTATTGTGTGTGGTTTGATTTCTGCCTTGAGTTCTAGTAATGCTTGTTTTACGTAAGTGGGTGCCTTTATATTAGGGGCATAGATATTCAGGATTGAGACTTCATCTTGATGAATTGTTCCTGTTATTAGTATAAAATGACCATCTCTATCTCTTCTGATTGATTTTAGTTTGAAGTGAGATTTGTTAGGAATTAGTATGGCCACACTGCTTGTTTCTTAGGTCCATTTGTTTGGAAATCCTTTTCCCAACTTTTTACTCTGAGTAGATGTCTATCTTTGTGGTTGAGGTGTGTTTCTTGTAAACACCAGAATGTTGGATCCTGTTTTCGTATCCAATCTCTTAGCCTGTGCCTTTTTATAGGTGAATTGAGTCCATTGGTATTAAGTGATATTAATGACCAGTGGTTGTTGACTCTGGTTGTTATTATTCTTTTGGTAGTAGAGTTTGTGTGTTTCCCTTCGTTGAGTTGTGCTGGTGAAGGGTCGCTAGTTGTCTGAGTTATTAATTGCAGTGTTGGCAATGCTGGATTCCTTGGGTTGTGATTTTCCTTCTGTTACTTTCTGTAAGGCTGGGTTTGTGACTACATATTGTTTAAATTTGTCCTTATCCTGTAATATTTTGTTTTCTCCATTGATAGTGAAGATAGTTTGGCTGAGTATAGTAGTCTGGGCTTGCATCCATGGTCTCTTAGTTTCTGCAGTACATCTATCCAGGACCTTCTGGCTTTCATGGTTTCCATAGAGAAGTCAGGTGTAAGTCTGATAGGTTTACCTTTATAAGTTTCTTGACCTTTTTCTTTTGCAGCTCTTAATATTCTTTCTTTAATCTGTATGTTTTTTGTTTTGATTATTATATGGCGAGGGGATGGTTTTTTTCGATCCAGTCTATTTGGTGTTCTGTATGCTTCTTGAATATTCATAGGAATATCTTTCTTTATGTTTTGAAAGTTTTCTTCCATAATTTTGTTAAATAAATTTTCTGAGCCTTTGAGCTGTAATTCTTCTTCTATCCCTATTATTCTTAGGTTTGGTCTTTTTATTGTGTCCCATATTTCCTGAATGTTTTGTAATCAGAATTTGTTGGATTTGCTGTTTTCTTTGATCAGTGCGTTTATTTTCTCAATGACATCTTCAGAGTCTGACATTCTTTCTTCTATCTCTTGTATTCTATTAGTTATGCTTGTTTTTGTTGTCTCTGTTCTTTGCCCTAGATTTTCCATATCCAGTTTGTTCTCGGTTTGTGTTTTTTTCCTTGCCTCTATTTCAGTTTTCAGTTCCTGAGCTGTTTCCATTACCTGTTTGATTGTTTTTTCTTCGTTTCCCAGGTTATCATTTATGTATTTATTCATTTCTTCAAACTTTTGTTATACTTCTCATCCATTTTTATAAGGGCATTTTTTACATGCTGTTTAAGGGACTCTATCACTTTCATCATGTCAATTTTTTCCCCTTCTTCTGGATTAGGGTGTTCAAGACCTTCTGTTCTCAGATCACTGGGTTCTGGTGTTTTTATGTTTTTTTTTTTTAGATTGGTGGAGGAATTCTTACCTTGGTGCCTGCCCATCTCTTTCTTCAAATGCTATCCGATGGATCTTATGGAACAGGATCAGGTTCCCTTGCTGGCCAGGGACCTCGCTGACGAAGGGCCTACCTTGCTGCAGGCAGGCTACGGAAGCAAAACAATTTCTGCTGGCCCCGTTGCCCTCAGCACCCTGTCCCAGCACCCAAACAGGCTGAGCTGGCAGATCCCGTGGCCCCACAGAAGGGAGGAAGAAGGGAGGAGGTTCCTAGGTGCAAACTGGGGTGGGTTAGGAGAGAGGGGAGAAGCCCCTGCTGAATAACCGGGGAATGAAGGGGGTCGGGGAATGTCCCTGCTCTGTTTCTGGGCTCCTTCTGCGGGTCAAGAGAACACTCACCAACCACTCTGATGGGTCCCCCAGAACAGCATCAGGTTCCCTTGCTGGCCAGGAACCTTGCTAACAAAGGGCCTACCTTGCTGCAGGCAGGCTATTGAAGCAAAGCAATTCCCGTCGGCCCCCTTGCCTTCAGCACCCTGTCCCAGCACCCAAACAGGCAGAGCTGGCAGATTCCTTGGTCCCGCAGAAGGGAGGAAGAAGGGAGGAAGTTCCTGGGTGCAAACTGGGATGGGTTAGGGAGGGAGAGGGGCCCCAGCAGAGGGGAGCATCCCCTGCTGAATCCACTGCTCTCACTTCTAATTATGCTTTGACATGTCCTAAACAACTGCTACTCTTTTCAGAGAAACACATGTTCGTTTCTCACTAAAGCTTCTCATGAAATTAATACACTTTCAAAAGAACATGATTATCTTTCAAAGAAAGCTTGTATAGAGAAAAGCAACACTGCTTTCACTTCTAACAATGCTTTGACATGTCCCAAACAACTGCTTCTCTTTTCAGAGAAACACATGTGCGTTTCTTACTAAAGGTAAACCTCAGCAGCTTTAAAGACTTGGGACAGGGTTCAAGAACCAGCACACAGAGTAGAATCATATCTTAGGGTTAAACAGGGTCAGAGAGAACCCTTTAGTAACTTTTTGCAAAGACTAACTAGGGTTATACAAATAGGGATAACTGACCCAGAAGCTAGATGTATAATAATTGAATCTTTAGCTTATGAGAATGCCAACATAGAGTGCAAAAGGATCCTAGTGCCTTTAAAGATCAGATAAGCACCAATGGATGAATGGATCTTTCATACAATGAATATTGAGACATTTGACTATGGTACTGAAGCGTGGGTAGGAGAAGCAATTTCCAATGGTAAGAGAAGAAATCAAAATACCAAATGTTTTAATTGCAGTAGAATGGGACATATGAGAAGGGATTGTAGACAATGGATTTCCAGGAATAATGCCTCTTCTGGGAATAACAGGAATAGGAGGACTCAGCCTTCAGGTTTATGTAGGAGGTGTGGAAAAGGCTGACATTGGACCAATGAATGTAGGTCAACAAGAGATAGACAAGGCAACCTGATACCATCAGGGAAACATCTTGGGGGCCTCTCACAGGCCCCTATGATGAATGTGGTCCAGTCATTTCCAGTTACTGTGGAGAATGTGTCTCGTCAGGAAAATTAGAAGGTCCCATGCCTGCTGTTGAAAGCAATAATGGTCTGAATGATGAGATAAATGTGGAGAATGAGTCAAGAACTCTGGTGGGACAGAAGAAATGTATATTCTGGCAAACTTCTATACCTTTACGAGAAAAAGATATAGAAAAGTTTGCCTTTACAGGGCCTACTTATAATAATTCTCAGCCTACTACGAGGTACCAGTGGAGTATCCTCCCACAGGGAATGCTCAATAACCCTACCCTGTGTCAATATTTTGTAAGTCAACCATTGGAAATAATATGTAAGCAATTTCCTAAGTCTATACTTTACCATTACATGGATGATAGTTTGTGATCTGATTCAAACATAGATACCTTAGAAAGACTGTTTGAAGAAGTAAAGATAGTTTTACCTAAATGGGGATTGCAGATTCCTCCTGAAAAAAAATACAGAGAGGGGATTGTGTCAATTATCTAGCTTATAAAATAGGCTTACAAAAAATCAGTACACAAAAAGTACAAATTATGAGAGCTCGGTTACAGATTCTTAATGACTTTTAAAGATTGTTAGGAGACATCTCAAGCCTATGACCGGCTGTTGGGATAACACCTGATCTAATAATTCATTTAAACAAAACTTTAGATGGTGATAAAGACTTGAACAATCCCAAAGAATTAATAGCTGAAGCAGAAAGGGAACTGACAATGGTTGAGGAAAAATTACAGGAGGCACATGTGGATAGGTTGACTCCAAAGCTTAGTTGTATTCTCATCATATTGCCTTCCAGAATTTCTTCTACAGGAATCTTAATGCAGAGAGATGATATTATCTTAGAATGGATCTTTTTACCACATAAACCAAGTAAAAAAGTATAAACTTATGTGGAGAAAGTCTCTGAATTAATAACAAAAGGTAAATTGAGACTTAGTCAACTAGCAGGCATAGACGCAGCAGAAATTATAGTGCCTTTTACTACTGATGAGATAAGAAAGTTATGGGAAGACAATGAACCATGGCAAAGAGCTTGTGCTAAGTTTTTGGGTGAAATTAATAGCAACTATCCCAAAAGTGATAGGTTTAACCTTATAAAGAGAACTTCTTGAATTCTTCCTCAAATCGTATGTGATGCTCCAATAACTGGAGCCTGTACATTTTATACTGATGCAAATAAATCAGGGAAGGCAGGTTACAATTCAGACGAATTGAGTAAGGTTGAACAAAGCCCTTATAATTCTGTCCAGAAGGCAGAATTATATGCCATTCTTATGGTGCTAAGGGATTTTAAAGAACCTCTTAATATAGTTACTGACTCACAATATGCAGAAAGAGTTATCTTGCATATCAAAACCACTGAATTTATACCATATGATACAGAACTGACTTCATTGTTTATCCATGTGCAAGACATGATCAGGAATAGGCTTTGCCCTATGTACATAACATGTGTCGGATCCCATACAGGTCTGCCAGGTCCTCTAGCACAAGGTAATGCAGAAATTGATCAATTATTGATTAGAAGTGTGCTGCAGGCCTCTTGGGGGCTGGAGAGATGGCTCAGCGGTTAAGAGCATTGGCTGCTCTTCCAAAGGTCCTGAGTTCAATTCCAGCAACCACATGGTGGCTCACAACCATCTGAAATGAGATCTGGTGCCCTCTTCTGGCCTGCAGGCAGACACACAGACAGAACATTGTATACATAATAAATAAATAAATGTTTTAAAAAAACATCACATCAATAGCAAATGTTTAAAGAGTTTTATATAACATGACAGCAAGCTAAGGAGATTATAAAGAGATTCCCTACTTGTTCTTTCTATGACCAAACACCACTACCTGCAGGGACTAACCCAAATGGTACTCAAAAGAATGAAATTTGGCTGATGGATGTGTTCCACTTTGCAGAATTTGGCAAATTAAAATATGTACACCACACCATTGACATTTATTCAGGTTCTCACTGGGCAACTGCTTTAAGCTCAGAAAAAGCTGATTCAGTAATCACCCCTTTATTAGAAGTCATGGCCATCATGGGTATACCTGTACAAATAAAGAGGGATAATGGTCCAGCTTATGTCTCTAGGAAAATAAAATAAAATTTTTGCTTATTATAATATTAAGCATGTTACAGGTATATCACACAATTCTACAGGTTAAGCAGTTATAGAAAGATCAAATTGAACTATAAAGGATATGTTAAACAAACAGAAAGTGATGGAAAATGCCCCAGAAATAGGTTACATAATGCTTTATTAACCTTGCATTTCCTTAAAACTAATAAGAAAGGGACAATGACAGCAGAAAGACATTGAATAATGGAAAAGTCTGCTGAATTTAATCAAACGGTTTATTTCAAGTGATCTTGCAGAGGAAACCAGGAGATGTGCTGTACTGGGGAAGGGGGTTTGTTCTTGTTTCCATAGGAGAAGGAAAATTGTGGATATTATCAAAATTAATAAAGTTTTAGTTTGAAGGGGAGGGATGTTTTGGAAAGGAAAAATGACAGCTCATCCACAATGATGATAATCATATAGGTGATAAAAAAACATATAGGATGGGGGCAGGGTTCTCTTCTTATCTCCACAGGAAAACACTCATCTTCAAAAAATTTAAGGGACCCTGGATATTTGAATACTGACAGATAGAAACAATTTACAACCCAATAAGGATAAGCAAGAAAATTGAATATTCAAAACATACTTTTAGGTATATATATGAATGTACTTATATTTATAAATATATAGAGCTGGTTTTGGAGTTGGACTCTGGTTCAGTCCCTCTCTAATTCCAAGCCTGTTGTTAAGAGAAAATCCAGAGGTTTTGTCTCATGTCAAGAGCCATGATATGGGACAGAAAGAAAAAAGAATTTATAAAACTTTTTTGCCTTTCTTCATATCTATTTTTGTCTTTATCATACGTTTCATTGAATATATATATGTGTGTGTGTGTGTGTGTGTGTGTGTGTGTGTGTGTGTATGTCTATATAGATAATGCTTAAGTTTTCCATAATGAACAATAAATTTCTCTGCAATAATCTTTGAAGTTTCCAGGAAGAAGAAGGGGCCCCACAACAACAACTCCACCTGGTTAATATGATGTCATGATGCTGATAGTGCTACTACAAGACCTGTTTTGGGTACCAGCTGCACATGATGTTTCCAACATGGTTAGCCGAAATGGAGCATATCTTTTACAACATTCTGACCAGACCTCCACAAAATACTCAGAGACTATTCGCAATTTTACCAGGCCAAATATTGATCTTGGAATTTAACCATCATTTACTTTAACAGGATCCCCTAGAAGAAACATCGCCCCCATGACAGCCGGAAGCAATTTTGAAGGACAATGTCCCCTCTCCCAGGAAAGTTTGCCCTCAGGCTTAGGGACATCATTTGGGGGTTGATTATATTTGGTACATGGTTGAGGGATGGAGGAGGATTTTATAGGCTCAGGGATCTTTTTGGGAAAAAAGAGAGATAATAGATTGGCATTTGTGAGTTATTGTTTTTAGACAATTATATTGGTATTGATTCTTATATATTGTTACAAGGTTAAATTGTATTGAATATTGTATGCATGTATGCTTCTACCTCTGTTTTAAACATTGTTTATGTATATATATATATATTTACCATATTGCAGTGTACATTACTACCTCTGATCAAGATATTTATACATTGTTTACATTTGAAGGTCATTGTCCTCATTTATTGCACAGTTGTTTATTGTCTTAATCTTTAAGTTAGATAGGTATTGAGAATTATAGATCAATAGTCATTTGTTTGTCATATTTATAATTAGACTAATCAGGTTCTTTAGATACATAGAGATTATATTCAGTATAGATAGATAATCTTTAACCTTTTCAAAGAGCTGTAGAAAATAGCCTTTAATCTAACTTAGAGTTCTGTGGTAGTGAGACACAATCGCTCCTGGCAACACCAATCTATACTCAAGAGAATATTGAGCACCAAAGACACTCCACCTGGAGCCTTTTTTTTTTGGTAGAACTGGCCTTTGGGAAAAGAAATGCCCATACCTCAACCACTGACAGAGATTCAGAGTATCTGTAAATGGATAAAACAGGACTGTCATATCCTGCCAAGACAGGGTAAGATAGTTTTGAAAAGATTTTTGCCTTTGAAAATGGTATGTCAGTTATGTTAGGCCTTAGCCAAAGTTGGTTGATTCAATATTGCAAATGAGACTTTAGGTGATTGCCCAGGTAGTCAATTGTTTCTGTCATTTGTTGAACATTTTGGAAATTTCTTGATTGTACTTCCTGTTTACTCAAGTAATATTGTTTCCCTTCTCAAATCTTTGATGGAGTTGAAGATTAGATAATTGTAATTACCTCTGTCATTATTTAGACAAGCTTATTTTCAATGCAATATTTAGATATTTCAATGCAATATGTCAATATTCCTTGACATAGAATGTTTAGTAAAACTTTTGTTATGCATTCCTTGCTTAATTTTGTTTATTGTTTGTAATATTATATTTGGTATCTCTTCCTATTGTATATAGTTGTATTGGGTTTGGATCAATTTTGTTTAGAAAAAAGAGGGAGGTGATGGGGAAACTCTGTAAACCAATCACATCTAATTAAGACGTGGCCACCTGGACCCCAGGAAGAAAAACTGGGAGGACACAGGTACTCTCTCTCTGTCTCTCCATGGTGCCTGCTGGACATATAAGAAGTTGGACCTCCCACTCTTGTAGCGTGAGCTTTCCCCTTATAACCATTAAAATATAATTGTTATTCTTGAGTTGGCCTGGTTATTTATCATGCAGACCGAATCCTGAACCAAGTGTTCATAGGAGCACATAGGAGCCTCATAGAGCACACAGAGACTGAACTGACAACCAGGGAGCCCACATGGGACTGACCTAGGAACTCTGTATGTACATTAGCGCTGTGTAGTTTGGTTCTCTTGTGGAACTCTTAACATTGGGAGCAGGGGCTGTCTCTGATTATTCTACTGACATTTGGAAGTCTGCTCCTCATTCAGTCCAGTCCTAATACAAGGGAGGTGCTTAGTCTTACTGCAGTTTGATAGGCTTTGTTTTATTCACACTTCTCATGGGAGACCTGACCTTTCCAAAACAGAAACAAAGGAGGAGTAGATGGGGGAATAGGAACAGAGCAGGGTGGTATGGGAAAAGAATGGGAAGAGAGGAGAGAGAAAGAAACTGGTCAGGATGCAAAATAAACAAGTAAATGAATTTATTTTTTAAAAGAGATGTTTACATTTTCAGTATAACGCTTATTGTAGAATACTGCAACTAAAGCATCTGATCCAATTTTATTATAAGAGATGTCACCATGCCTCACATTTTCATAAAAATAGTATTATTGATCAAATTAGAGAGTCTAGGTTATTCTCAAAAAAGCTGAAAAGAACTGATGGAACCAACCAGATGTGAATTGAGGTGGTCCCATGAGGACCACAGAAGATGAATTTCTCATTCTGTCACTGACTTAGTCATTGTCTTTGTACTGAGTTTTGATACTGAGAAAGCTCAATGGATGTATGAAAGCTCATAATGATCCCTCAAGGCGACTTAAATAAACCCTATCTTCTCCTGGCTTTTATTCATGAAGTAAACCAAAGTTTAGAATGTTCTTAGGCATCACCTTCTTGAGGAACACAACTGAACTTTTTGATGGAAAATTATGCTCCAGTTATGATTGCATCACGTGGCACAACCTTTAGAACAATGGGTTTTTCTGGTTGAAGCATTGCTTTTTGGCTTAATTTCAGAGAGATCTGCAATAGTCTAAGAAAAAATAAGAAAATCAATGAGTGAACCAACAGCAATCCCAGAATAAATGCTTGAAAAAATTCAGGATGATAATTCTTTGTAGAAACATAAAAGTTGCATTTAACATCAAATATTTTGACTTCCTTATTCTCCAAGCTGTGCCAATTAGATAGTGAGAGCATATATCCAACCCATGCATTGGGTATATATAATGTTGATTGAGAAATTACTGTATACAAGACCTAAGATGAAGTCATGTTGGTTTAAGTTATTTCTGTTCTGTGTTGATTTAGAGAAAAACATACAAGTTTAACATTTTTGAACTGGATTTTTAGCTATTATGTCATATTATTTTTTAATCCCTGAAAAGTTATATTTGATTTGTTAAAACTTGGTACTCTGAGAAGAAACATTTCAAATATGTGGACAGTCCTCAGCTTCTACATATGTCACCCCTGCAGCTGAGACAATTCTGGAAAAGACTTTGAGAGGACATATACTTGCTTGCTTTTCTAGCTTCTACTCTTGTCTTGTGAGAATGGGTTGGTTGAACTGAGTCCTCCAGTGTTTTCAATGGTGCTTTAGCTTCATGGTATTCAGAGTTCGTGGGGGTATGCCTCAAACAGAGTTATCTTCTGATCACAGGACAAGGAAGGGGAGATAAGTTGTCATGAAGATATAGAAGTGTCAAATTTAAGATGACTGGACCTCCCCAGTGCATTTTCCCATGTCAAGTGTGTTGTGGGCTCTCAAAACTAGTCTGTGCTTTGTCTGTCTAAATCTCTGTACATGCTTATGATTTAAATGCTTTAGTGAGAAAGTAGTAAAATAAGTGAGGATGTGTGGGGGAAAAACTACATAACTGCCTTATACCATAAATCACAAAATAAACATTCTCATTCCTCTATTTATCCATGAATAAAATTAATTGACAAAGAGAAGACAAATCCTAATACATAAGTCCTGTAAATTTTAGCTATCCCTTTGCTTGAACAGGTACAAGCTTTTTAGAAAAATATAAACTCTTTGACCAAATGCTCCATCATATTCCTTTAAAATTTTAAGTAGTATATATGTGTTTTCCATAGAGTCATGTATAAAAATATACATACTAGTGATATCTGTTAAAGGTTTTATTGGCTTAAAGTTTTATTAAAAAAATACAATAGTTGTTAGCCATACTTTAAACCATTTACTAAAGGTTTTCAATGCACATACTCTCCTCAAAGAACAATTTGTATTTTGCAGAAGAAATAAGATGAGGTGATATAAAAAGAGAAATGATATTCTTCAATGCCGAGAGAACAAGCAGAACCAAATTGGTGGCTTTAATGATGAAACATTGGCATAGGTGATGAAAACAGTCACAGGAGCCAAAGTAGAGCATAAAATAAATGAGGAAAGAAACTCAGGAAAAAAAATACTTATTTTGGGTATGAACAAGAACATAAGGTAGGAGAACAGAATAAAAAGATGGAAAGATATGTGTTTTATGGAAATATGACATCTACTTGTTTCCTGCAGCAAGAAATCCAGAGAAGTGAAGTAAAACTGTCAAGATGCCCAGTAAAGTTGGAGTTCCTCATAACCAGGACCTTTGGAAAGATTCATTTATTTTTATTTTATGAATAAGAATGTTTTGTCTGCACATATGCATGTATACCACATGTGTGCAGTCTCAACAGAAATGAAAAAAGCACATCTGAGCCCTTGTAACTGTAGTTGAAAATGGTTGTGATGCATCATGTAGGGGCTGGGAACTATTCAAGAGTACCAAGTGCTCATAACTGCTAAGGCATCTCTTGAGCCCTAGCAATTGTGTTTTAAAATGATGATTCTCAACTTGGTCTCACATGCTGACTCAGCAATGAGCTTTTAAAGTCAAAACTGCTAATGAATTATTTTAGGATTTTAGAAATAGCCAGGCATCATGAGTTTCTGTTCTTGTTTTTGAGACCAGGTGTCATGTTATCCTCGCTGGCTTCAAATTCACTAATTGGCCAAGAATTACTTGGACTTCTGATCTTCTTGCCTCAACCTCCTGAGTGCAAGGATTACAGGAATGCACCACCACAGCTACCTCGTGCATTGCTGTGCATGGGAATCAAGGCTTTGTGAATACTATGTAAGAACTTTGCCAACTAAGAAACATCTCAGACCCCATAAATGAGTTGTTAAGCTCCTCGGTGATTCTAATGAAGCCAGGCATTGACAAGACTGTCAGAGGAGGGATTCTTTGAGCTCTTAAAGAAGAGAACACCACTCAACAAACATGAAGTCATGCTCACTGAACATCTGACTACCACATGATATGCCTAAATGTCAATGAACATTACTGGAACTTCAAACATAATGCATATAATCTTTTCATACCGACCTGCACTAACTCGTTTGAATGCTACAGTTATACTCTATATTGACACATCACCAAAGGTCCTTGAGTACAAATAACTCATTTGACCATAAAACAAATTACTAAAACTCAAAGAAATAAATTTATTTTTCTACACACAACCTTTATTTAAAAGAATGTCTCCCATAAAACATCATTTATAGAGAAAGATTTTTCCCTCACCTGTGTTTCCTTACAAGGCTGGAAAGAGAAGTTCTGCAAGACTTCAGTGAGAGGAGGTTTCATGTTCATGAGGGCAAACCTCATGCCCATGCAGTTCCTGGGTCCACTCCCAAAGGGCATGTATACATAAGGATCAATACTGCCCTTGTTCTCTTTGCTGAATCTGGAGACACAGAGTAATGACAAGTTAGCAAAGGATAGAAGCATAAGAGCTACATACATGAATTTGCCTTTAGACAGCTAACCAGTAACATACAGGTAATTTGGCAAAGGTTCATTGAACTTCTGCTTCCATGTATTTGACTCTGAGAATTGTACACTAAAGGTCCTTTCTTTCCCCCTTGTCTTATAATACTTTTCATATGGTAGATAAAACAAATGCTGTCAGACAAAAAATGCATCCTGTGTGCCCAGTACTATAATACTGGTGTTACAGGTAAGGGGTAAGCAACCCGTGTTTCATTGGATTGGAGTTCTAATTTATAGGAGAAATTAATGCCTGATACTGTAAATGTGATCAAAATCTGATCGATAGAGTGGTCATAGGATCTAGGGGAGAATGTACTCCTGTTGTTTTGCTAAGTGGACATGATATCAAACTGTCTCCTGAATCTTCATGTTTATATACAAAAATTAGTGCTGCTCTTAGTCTTGATCAGAGAAGCTTCTGATTGCAGTGGGAAACAGTTAACACAGAGACTCATAACTGGTCAAGATGTTGAGAATGAGTGATGGTGGAGTGCTCAGTGCTTAGTGGACATCTGTATCATCCCCTCCAAGGCTCAAGAACATCTCAGAAGAGGGGGCAAAATGATACAAGATCCACGGAATAAAAGGGGTGCTGTGAAACACTATCTTATGGATATGTCAGAGCCATTGCCCTCATGAATTTCCAGAAGTTGTGGTTGCCTACACAAGATTAGACCATGTTGATACATTCCATCAAGCATGGGTGAGGGAGTTCAAGAAACTTCACCTCAGTAAAGAGTTTTTGACAATAAATATTTGCCGGGGGAGGGGAATAATATCTTCAATGGTGTAGCATTGGTGATTTTTCCATACTCCAGTAAATTACTTCTATACCTACATTTATTCAAGCAACCCAAATTAAACTCATGAGTCACAAGAAAAAGAAACTCATGAAAATAGGAGGAAGCCTTGATGGGGAAAAGTAGGAATTCAGCAAGGGTTGGAGGAAGAAAAGACAGAGTTAATGTTAGACAGAAATGTCCAAAATACATAATATATGCATGTAACTGTCCATGAACAAAAAAAGAGAGAAAACAAAATACATCTTTAAATCTGAAAGTGCATTCAGTATAATGCTGGGTTCATGCCTGAAAAATGAGGAAAAAAAATCTCTGTATTTAAATTGTCACATTTTTCCTGTCTTTCTTCCCCTCTTCTTGTTTTTTCTTCTTCTTGCCACTCTCTTTATAAAATGCAAATGCGTGCAAAATCACATTTAGATCATCTTCCCACCACAGAAACCATAGCATATACAGGCCATCATAGCTCACAGTGGGTTCCCATTCCTGGGATCCTGGGATCTTTCAGGGTGGAATTCTGCAGGCTCTGTCCAGTACTGTGGGTCATGGTGAAGAGCATAAACTGGTATAATCACTACAGACCCTTTGGGAACATGTACACCATCGATTTCCACATCCTGTTTACAGACTCTGTCAAGTCTCAGACCAATTGGGTATACTCTGAGGGTTTCATTCAGCACCATGTCGAGGTACCCCATCTCCATCACTGTATCATAGTTGGGAGGTGCCTGGGAAGAAAGAAAAAGATTTGTGCTGAGATTTTACACTAACACTCAATAGGTCTGCATTGTACCTCTGCATTCTCAGTAGCTCCAAAGCTGAGCTCAGCATTTAAAAAGACCTAGGCACTTACAATCCATTTTAAAGGGATTTTTCATAATTTTATTTTATGTGTGGAGGTGTTTTGTGTACATATATGTATATGAACCCTATGAGTGTAGTGCCCACAGATGTTAAAAGAGGATATCAGATCCCTTGTGACTGGCATTACGGGCAGATGAGAGCTGCCACCTGGGTGCTGGGAATCAAACCTGAATGGATGCTCTAAAAGAGTAGTCATTGAGACATCTATCCAGTCTCTTACATAGTGGATAGAATAACTATCACTTCGGAATGGGAATACATCTCAATTACTGAAGTGTCTGCTATGCAAGGCTGAGGACCTGAGTTTAGACACACGCCATTCATAAAGCCAGACACAGTGGCACACATCTTTAATCCCAGTGGAGGGGCAGAGAAAGTGTGTTGGCTAGATAGCATAGCCAAATTGAAAAGGTCCAGGTTCAGTGAGAAACTGTGACAAAAAGCATGGTGGAGAATGATGAAAAATAATGACCATTGTAGGAATATGACCTACATACACATGAACACACACATATAAAGACACTCAAATGCATTCTCTCTCTCTCTCTCTCTCTTGCACACACACACACATACACACACAGACACTATTACACATGATGAGAAGTTGTCTCTTTTTCCTTCTACTCCAAGCATCATCCATTCACCTTATTGGGCAGAGCCATATCGATCTCTTCTTGCAGTTTCTTCTGGATATCAGGGTGAATGACCAGTGCATGCAGGGCAAAGGCAAGGGTGCTGCTGGTGGTGTCATAGCCAGCAAAAATAAAGATAATTGCCTGGGCTATGATCTCCATATCAGACAGACCTGAAAGTAAGAAAATAGTTCAGGAAAGTCAGGTCAGGGTGGACCAACACAAAAGAGGTGAAGAGAAAAATCAATTGAGGCTTTCATTTTCCTATAGATAAATATGGAGAAGCCCCTCTGTCACCCTGAGACTGTTATCAGTCTGACATCCACGTGACACAGTCAGAGAAGGGGAAGATTGCTACAGCCAGGATGTCCCATTGTTTATGCTCTGTTCTCATCATCATTAGGTAGCTTCAAGGCACATAATTTATCCTATATTTAAGATTTATTTTTATTTTTATTTGTGTGTGTTTGTGTGTGTAGGCATGCTATGTGTGGAGAGGTGCCCAAGGAGGCCATATGAAGGCTTCTGATACTCTGGATATAGATTTAAAAGTTTGTGAACTTTCAGGCATAGGTGCTGGGAACTGAACTACAGTCCTGTGTTAGAGCTTAAGTATTTTTGTATATGTGTGTGCACATACATGTGTACAAGCTCCCATAGTGATGTGGGAGTGTCATCTATCTGTTACTTTCATTGGTTAATTAATAAAGAAACTGCTTGGTCTTTGATAGGCCAGCCCTTAGGTGGGTGGAATAGACAGAACAGGATTCTGGGAGAAAGAAAGTCGAGTCAGGCAGTTGCTATGATTCTCCCACCAGATACAGATGCAAGTTAAGATCTTCCCTGGTAAGCCACCTCGTGGTGCTACACATATTATTAGAAATGGGTTAAAGGAAGATGTGAGAGTTAGCCAGTAAGAGGCTAAAACTAATGGGCCAAGCAGTGTTTAAAAGAATACAGTTTCCATGTAATTATTTTGGGTAAAGCTAGCCATGCAGGAGCTGGGCGGCAGGAACGCAGCCCGCTGCTCCTCACAACACCATGGAGAGCAGAAGATGAACTGAATCTTACAGAACTTGAATTACAGGCAGTTGTAAACCTTTTGTCATGAGTGCTATGATTCTGTTCTTGGCAAATTCTTTCTACCAATTAGTGTAAGTCCTTGATACTAAATAAAAACTGGGCTATAAGCCACAATAAGGGGGTATTTTGTAAATTAACATCTTTTTTAGCTATCAAAAATGAAGCATAAGGGCCAAGAAGTAGGTGGAGAGTTAGATTGACATGTATGAAGCCATGTGCCCCATCTCCCGCACTGTATAGACTAGGCATAGGTGCATAGAAGTTAAAAGATTATTCTCAGGCACACCATGACTGTGATGTCAGTCTGGGCTACAGAAAACCTGGTCTCAAATTGAGAAAGAGATATAGAAGAATTTGGAGTTAGCTGAACACATGAAAGGGTTTCAAGTGCACAGTCCGGAGAAAATTTAAACATGAAACACACCATGACTTTAAAAGCAAACTTGGGATCCTAGAAGATCGTATTGCTATATATATAACCGATTGTGTGACTAGAAATAAGAAGATATATAAGGAAGCTTCCCTTTATATTAGCTACTGATGCACACATGTAGAATTAAACCTGGAATTGGGATACCATCATTTTGCAACCATGACAGTAATAATGGTTTTAAATTAAAACGTAAACCTAGAAGGGAGGCTAGAGAGATGACTAAATGGGTAAGAGCACTTGCTGCACAAGCATGAGAATCTGAGTTTGAATCCTCAGTCCCCATGTAAAAAGCCAAGTGTGGTAACACATGCCCATAACCACAAATCCATGGATCACTGGGACCTGCTGACTGCCAGACTAGCTCCAGGTTTAATAAGAGAACCTGTCTGGAGTAAATAAGGCAGAGAGTGATTGAGCAACACTTGTCGCTTTCCTTGGCTACCCATTCACACACCTATTCATATGCACATATGCACATAAAATAGGCCCACATATATATATGCCATCTGAAATGATAAAATTTATTAATTTGGATTTAAGTGTATAAAATAATGAAGAGAACCAATGTGTTTGTACAAAGAAGATTTTCTCAGATGCACTTATTCAACCTACAAAGAAAAGTAAATCTTCACTATAGATTAAGATAGAGTCCCTTAAACCAGGAACTCCCAGAAAGCATCAACACAATTTGGATACATGTCTCCTGACAGGATGTAGACTCAGTTATCTAGGCAGAGTTCCTAGTCAGTTCCTACTCTGTCTTTCTGGGAAAGACATAAACAGCACCTTGTAGACCCAAGTAACATAGAGATTATGAAGACTCCCATTGTGGTTACCCCTCATGTTTGGAATGAACTTGTGCCCATGTGCTTCTAGAAAATTCCATGTAGATAATAGCCATGTCTTTCTTTCCGTAACCTGACAGAGGTATTCTTCTGCTAAATAACTTTCCCACTCATTTTCTGAGACCTGAAGTCAGAAGTCAGAGTTGGATCAGGAGTGCAGAAGCTTAACTTCCTTCCTGCAAATGTAGCTCTCTTAAATTTACAAATGCGGCTGGGGTTGCTTGAATCATCACAGAACAGAAGCACCAGTGGCTAAACAAGGAAGCAATCCAACTGACATATCAATCACTCTTACAATAAATTACAAAGGATACAATTTTAAACAATACCATTGATTCTTTGAAATCAAAGTGTTTGAAGGAGATGAAAATAGTGTTCTATCTTTTAATTTTTTGTCTATTTTTAGAGAATTTCATAGATGTATACAATAAAATATGACCATATCTACTCAACCATATCTTTCATTCAATTCCTATTATACCCTTATAATATTTCTCCATCCAAACATCATGAACTTTGCTATTTATTAGCCAATGAGTCCAACTGGTGCTTTCAATATGTGATCAACTGTATGGGAAACCTACTGCAGGCCACACCCACCCTCTGCAGTCATCAAAAGCAAATAGTTTCTTACTTAGAGGTGGGGCTTGAAAAGGTCCTCTCTCATCTAAGGTGGAGATTTTGCGATGTTGATCTTAGATGGGTCTAGTGCTTTGCCAGTTTTTTTTTTTTAATTTCAATCCTTAGGCAAGGCACTTTTATTTTCATTCCTATTGCTAAGGGTTAATTTATGGATTATTCTCAATTAATTTTTCAAAACTCCATCTTTTTCTCATCCAGAAATATAAATGCTCTTTCTATCTCTTTAAATCTGTCCTTCTCTGTCTACCTTTAGTGATAGATAAAGGGAAACACATAACTCACATCTTCACAGCCCAACCCATTACCAAATCTGTACCTCTCATGAGACAACCACATTTTACCTTCTGTTTAGAATCCAGGTGATTTTCTTTCATTCTGCCCACAAATTTTCTGAAAAATGCTACCAAATCCTTTGGAAATATGGAGACATTTAACATCTCAAATATTGGAATAAGGAATGGAAAGAGTACTGGAAAAGAAAGATAAAGAATAATTTTTAGTGGAAATGCAAGTTTCATTTAGAGAAATCATGAAGCAATCCAAAGAATAAGTCACCAGTGTCTCAAGCAAACCATTCTCACTGTGACCTTTCTCACACTGGGTCACTACCATAATGCTCCTTCTGTACTTTGGAGTAGCCATAGGAATAAATCTCAATCTTGGTTTAAACTCTGCTCCTGATGTTTATGTGGATCCAAAAGAGACAGGGGACTTTGACATGGTTCAATAGCTAAAGAGTCCTGCAGAAAAGCCAAACAACCTTAATTTGAATCCTGCATCCCATGCTGTGGTAGGAGAGAACCAACCAAATACTGTAATTGTCCTCTGATCTCTACATGTCACATAAACACCAAGGCAGTCACATACATTTACACACACACACACACACACACACAAAGGGGGGGAGGAAGGGAGGAAGAGGTTGTGGAATATTTATTTACACTGTGTGAAGATATGTCATTATGGTCGGTTTAATAAAGAATTAAATGTCCAGTAGTTAGGTAGAAGTGAATAGGCAAGGCTTCTTGGGAAAGATAGCAATTCTAAGAAGAAGTAAGGCAGAGAGATGTCAGGGAAACACTGAAAGAGTCAGATGTGGAGTACAGAGGAGAGGTACCAAGCCACAAGACAGACAGTAGATTAAAAGAAACAGGTTAATTTAAGTTGTAAAAGCTAGTTGGGAAAATTCCAAGCTACAGTCAAGTTTTCATAATTAATACTAAGTCTCCATGTTATTATTTGTGAGGTAGCAGGTCAAAGAAAAGTTAAACTACACACATGCAAACACACACACAGACACACACAAATAAGTAAATCAATTTGTTGTTATCTAATAAATAAGTAATAAAGAAAGAACAACCCAGATAGCATTTGTTTCTCAACTGACATGATATAGTTTTGTTTAAATTAGCACCAGAAACATTCTGAGGAAAGTCAGAGGTATGTTCAAACTAATCAATATACTATTATTAAATAAAATATGTCAGAGGACTCCAGGAGGTTATTAGAAAATTTCTTGAAATACAGTTTCATGATAGAGTGCATGCCAAGCATACATGAGATTCTAAAATCTCCTCCACACAGCAAAGGAATTGAGAATGTCTCAAAAGAGTATGAAATGAAGATGCACCAAGAAGAAGATTGTGCAGAGAAAGGGAAGAGAGGCTTACAGCCTTAAAATTTTAAATCTCAAACAATCAAACTTCACATTATCAAATAAAATTTTAAAATAACTAAATCCAGGGCAGGAGAGATGACTCATTGATAAAATACTTGCTGTGCAAGCACAAGACCTGAATTTGGTACCCAGCACCTCTCTAAAGCCAAGTTCAAAGAAAGGTGACCCAAACTCAGAAAGAGAGGAAAATCACACAATCTCCCTCACTTTCAGAGTCTAGCCTATAATGAATAAGTGTAAATATGTGAACAGGTATTAGTGGATATGGATTAATTTTCAAAATTTGACCAGGAAAGAATGATATTAGATGTTGAGGAAAAGTGGAATGTAGAAACAAGGACACATGAGCTGTGAATAGAAATGTAAGTGACAGAGAAATTATTAAAAAGCTAAATGAAACACAACTGCTAATTGTACCCAGAGCATCCACAAAAACTACTCTGGAGAGATGGCTCTGCAGTTATGACCCAGGTTTGATTCCCAGAACCTTCATGGTGCTCTCAACCATGTGTAATTCCACATACAGAGGATTCAATGCCCTTTTATGGTCTCAACAGAAACTTCATGCATGTAGTAGACATTTATGCAAGCAAAACACCATATATATAACATACAAATATATACATCTTTTAAAAATATCAAAGTAATTCAGCTATGTAAAAGATATCACCTAAAAGTAGATATTACCACATTAGCTTTGTTTTTATTTTAATTGAATTGGGACTGGGGGAAAGCTCATTAAAACCACAAGTCCAGCATACAGCACATCCACTAAGTGGCAATGATTAA
Source organism: Neodon shergylaensis (assembly GCA_025134845.1). Lineage (NCBI taxonomy): Eukaryota > Metazoa > Chordata > Mammalia > Rodentia > Cricetidae > Neodon > Neodon shergylaensis. The sequence continues at coordinate 344,528 of JABTXL010006448.1, forward strand.
AGTCATGAGAGAGCTGAGTGTTGAGTGGAGAAACTGGAACTCTCCTAAATTTCTAGAAGATATAGAAAATGCTGAACCTGCTGTGGAAAACATGCTCAGTTGTTTAATTTGTTAAAAATGGGATTACTTTGTGACTCAGCAACAATGATTCTGAAGGTATACCCCAAAACATAAAAACTATAGAGCTACAGTATTGAAAATAGCCTGGTGTTAGCATAAAAACAGAGAGTAGGGCCAATGGGACCAAATCGAAGACCCGGATATTAATCCATATACCTTTGAACATCTGATCTTTGACAAAGAAGCAAAAAATATCAAATGGAAAAATGAAAGCATATTTAACAAATGGTGTTGGCATAACTGGATATCAAATGTGTTGAAGAATGAAAATAGACCCAGATCTATCACCATGCTCTATCATCAAACTCAAGTCCAAATGGATCAAAAACCTCAACATAAAGCCTGCCACACTAAACCTCAAAGAAGAGAAAGTAGGAAGTACAGTTGAACACATTGGCACAGGAGACCACTTCCTAAAATTACCCCATTATCACAGACACTGAGAGAAACAATCAATAAATGGGACCTCCTGAAACTGAAAAGCTTCTATAAAGCAAAGGACATGGTCAACAAGACAGAATGACAGCCTATAGAATGGGAAAAGATCTTCACTAACCCTACATTAGAAAGTAGACTGATCTCCAAAATATACAAAGAAATCAGGAAATTGGTCATCAAAAGAACAAATAATCCAATAAAAATTCAATACTGATCTCAATAGAAAACTCTCTATAGAGGAATCTAAAATGGCTGAAAGATAGTTAAGGGAGTGCTCAACATCCTTAGTAATCAGAGAAATGCAAATCCAAACAACTCTGAGATTCCATCTTACACTTGTAAGAATGGCCAAGATCAAAAACACTGATGAATCCTTATGCTGGAGAGGATGTGGGGTAAAGGAAACACTCCTGTATTGCTGGTGGGAATGTGAGCTTATACAGCTCGTTTGAATGTCAGTGTGGTAATTTCTCAGAAATTTAGGAAAAAAAATCTTCCTCAAGACCCAGTAATACCACTTTTGGGATGCTCAATCGTGTCACAAGGATATGTGCTCATCTATGTTTATAGCAGCATTGTTTGTCATAGCTACTACTTGGAAACAACATAAGTGCCCATTGATCAAAGATTGGATAAGGAAAATTTGGTACATTTACAGAATGGAGTACTACACAGCAGAAAAAATAATGACATCTTGAATTTTGCAAGCAAATGGATGGAGCTAAAAAACATCATTTTGAGTGAGGTAACCTAGACCAGAAAGACAATTATTGCATGTATTCACTCATAGGTGGTTTTAAAACATAAAGCAAAAAAAAAACCAGCCCACAAATCACAATCCCAGAGAACCTAGACAACAATAAGGACTCTAAGAGAGACATAGATTTAATCTACATGGGTAATAGAAAAAGACAAGATCTCCTGAGTAAATTGGAAGCATGGTTTCCTTGGGAAAAGGCTGAAGGAGATGGGGGAGACAGGGAAGGGAGCAGAGAAAAATGTAGAGCTCAATAAAATTCAATAAAATCTAAAAAGTTCCCAACTTTTGCCTGACCATCTTGTCTACTTCCAATATCTAGGAAGATAACTATATGTTTTTCTTTGGGTTCACCTTCTTATTTAGCTTCTCTAGAATCATGACTTATAGGATCAATGTCCTTTATTTATGGCTAGAATTCACTTATGAGTGAGTACATACCATATTCGTCTTTTTGGGTCTGGGTTACCTCACTCAGGATAGTGTTTTCCATCCATTTGCATGCAAAATTCAAGATATCATTGTTTTTTTACCACTGAGTAGTAATTAGAGTACTCTAATGAGTATATATTCCACATTTTCTTTATCCATTCTTCCATTGAGGGGCATCTAGGTTGTTTCCAGGTTCTGGCTATTACAAATAATGCTTCTGTGAACATAGTTGAACAAATGCTTTTGTAATATGCTAGGGCATCTCTTGGGTATATTCCCAAGAATGGTGTTGCTGGATCCTGGGGTAATACATTGATCCTATAAGTCGTGATCCTAGAGAAGCTAAATAAGAAGGTGAACCCAAAGAAAAACATATAGTTATCCTCCTGGATATTGGAAGTAGACAAGATGGTCAGGCAAAAATTGGGAACTTGGGGGTGGAGGTGGGGTGGAGGTAATGGGAGATGGGGAGAGAAAAGTGAGAAGGGGGGATGGGGAGAGCTTGGGGGAATGGAAGGGTTGGGATGTAGGAAGGGTAGATATGGGAGCAGAAAAGTATATATCTTAATTAAGGGAGCCATTTTAGGGTTGGCAAGAGACTTGACTCTAGAGAGGTTCCCAGGTGTCCAAGGAGATGTCCCCAGCTAGTTCCTTGGGCAGGTGACAAGAGGGAGCCTGAAACGGCCCTATCCTATTGCCATACTGATGAGTATCTTGCATATCACCATAGAACCTTCATCTGATGATGGATGGAGATAGAGACAGAGACCCACATTGGAGCACTGGACTGAGCTCCCAAGGTCCAAATGAGGAACAGAAGGAGGGAGAACATGAACAAGGAAGTCAAGACCGCGAGGACAATGGCACTGAGTTTTTATCCTATTGCATGTACTGGCTTTGTGGGAGCCTAGCCAATTTGGATGTTCACCTTTCTAGACCTGGATGGAGGGGGTAGGACTTTGGACTTGCCACAAGGCAGGGAACCCTGACTGCTCTTTGGAGAGGGAGGGGTAGGGGGAGTGGGGGATGGGGGAGGGAAATGAGAGGAGGGGAGAAGGTAGAAATTTTTAATAATAATAATAAATATAAATATAATAAAAAGAGAAAAAATCTAAAAAGAACAAAAACCAACCAACCAAACAAACAAACCAAAAATCAAATATTCAAACAGAACCTTGTATGCAAAATTCATGGCAAGCATGGAATACAAACTTCACTTTCCATCACAACATATATTAAATATTACTTATTTATAGATACAGGAGACAGTGACCCTTGCTTCAGTTTATAATGTGCTAAATGACAGGCCTGTCACAGAGATGACATAGTCTATGATCCCATTGATGTGTAATATGCATATACAGAGAAAATGAATCAGTGGTTGCTCAGGTCAAGGCTGCTTGAAGGACAATGGTGCAAACGTGCAGCATGGCTAGAACAGAGTTCTCTGCAGTTGACATTGGTATCAGACCATATAGATCATCAGTCAGTGCAGACCCCTGAGTGATCAGAGAGCTGAGAATAAGTGACTGTTGAGTGCTGAGTCCTACATGGAGCATCTATATCAACACCCCCACCACTCCAGGCTCAAGGAACATCATGAATGAGGGTGCAGGAATAAAGTTAGAGTCAGAGAGGGATGGTGTGAAATGCTCTATCTGGGACATGGCATGGATGAATCTTAAACTGACAGCCTGCATGAGATCGTTCCAATAATATTGGTCAACATCCTATCAGGCAGCACTGATTGGACTCACTAGATGACAAAAATAAGAGAATGGGAAATAAATTGGGAGAAAGATGCCTTTTGGTGTCTGTGGGAATTGGGAGGTGAGAGGGAGGGGAGAGTATAATTAAGATAGATTTTATATCTATGTTATATTGTCAAAGGATAAATAGAAGAATTCTAAAGCTAAGCCAGGAATGGTGGCCCAACCCTCTAATCCCAGCACTCAGGAGATAGAGGCAGGGGATCACTGTGTGTTCAAGATCAGCCTGGTCTATACAGCAACTTTCAGTCCAGCTATAACAACATAGTGAGACCTTGTCTACAAGAAACCTGAAGTTCTAAAACAAGAGTAATGGGATACATGTCTTTGAAAGCATAAAAAATGTTGGATTATGCTTTTAAGGCATTATTCCAATAGAGCTGTTAGCTGTGGAGAGTGTGGAAGAGAAAGGCAGAACTGACAAACATGGCCACACAAAACATCAATGGGTCAAAAGGCAGAAGAACCATCATACATACTTATTGACAAGAATAACGGCTCAAAAAAATCTAATTTTAAGAACTTCCTGGCCTTTTCCACAAAAGGGTCTTTTGGGTTGTTGAGGGAATCAACACTCACACCAAATGCTGAGCTTGTGATCGATCACATCCATGCTGTAGGCTCCAAACACTCTGAGGAGAGAGAGACATGGGATTTAACACATGCAGTAAGAAGCCTGAAACAATTCATATTCTTGGCTAGACTGGCTAAACCCCCTCACCTCAATATTGACTAAGCACCTTCCCTCTCCTACCCACCCTTTACCCTTGCAACCTTTGTACTATCATGTTTCCTTCTCAACTGTACATTTGTCATCCTGTATTAAAAGGGAAGAAAGAGCAGCTGGACATGTGAGATACACAGAAGGATGACCCTTCTGCCCTAGTTGCCCTTCCTCTTCTGGAACCACAGTGGATGTTTAATGGATTGTTAAAAATTCTGCAGGATCCCTGATGGCGGCAAGCAGCAGAAACACTGCAGGTCCCAAGCAGTGGCAGGCAGTGGGCCATGTGGTGGCAGGCAGGGTGCAGCGGGTCCCAGGAGCAGCCAGTCCCAGGTAGGGACTGCACACAAGGCCATGTGGCAAGTCTCCGAAGGTGGCTGGTCCCTGGTAGGGAGCCATGAGGAGGTGGTGGGCAAGAGACAGGTGGAGAGGCACAGCATGCATAGTGAGGTTGGATATTTATTTAGTGGTTATGGAAGGGAAGGGAGAAGGGGAGAAGAGTATACACACACACACACACAGAGAGAGAGAGAGAGAGAGAGAGAGAGAGAGAGAGAGAGAGAGAGAGAGAGACTGAAGCTGCCTTTCTGAGAGGGAGCTGAAAAAGAGAGAGAGAGACTAAGACTGCAAGCAGGAAGGAAGACCTGCCTGACTCAGTGGATGGGGGGGAGTGGGCATGGCTTGTCTCTTAAAGAGACAGAACATTCATTACAGATGTACCATTACTCACTCTTTCATGTCGAGAGGCTTGCCTTTCTCTGCCTCTCTTCTCAAGTATTTTACCAAAATATCTCCATACTGTTCAATGATGGGGAACATCTAAGCACAAAACAAAAAAGTATCTATGGTTGTTAGGTGTGGAGACTCAAGTCACACAAACATTTAAATTAATAGTCCTTTTAGTCACCTCTTTGAGTTTTCCACTGGTGAAGGTGGGAGAAAGCAAGGCTCGGAGTCTTTTCCACTACTCATCCTTGGATATGGAGACAGCTTTAGTCATTATCCCCACTGGGCCCAATTCCTAGACTCCAAAAAAATACAAATATTGTTCTCTGTAAGTCCAGAATTTTCCATGGTTGCAAAAGTGATAAGTGGATATTGCTGTATTATAACCAGTTAGTGACTGTTTGCTATAGATCAAGCCTCATGCTAGATGAAACAATAGTCAGAATTTACTCACATCCTGTAAGAAATCAGGTGATCACTCGGCTGGCTGCCTATTGGTATTTTAAACCTTTATATTTCAGGATCCTTCTAAACATAAATCTCTCTGTGGTTGGAAAATTATTTCCATGGGTGGGTGTAAAGATGGGAACAAGAATTTCTGTAGACTCTCCATTTGCAGATGGCAAATGGCTTGGTTATAGGATAGTAAGTTAACTCTGCATCAGACAAGTTCACCAGTACATTATTTACAGCACAAGCAATGTTAAAAGGGAATTTTTGATATGGTGTGTGTGTGTGTGTGTGTGTGTGTGTGTGTGTGTGTAGATTAGAGTGCGGTGTGCATGCTCATTAGGAGACCAGAGGTCTGGCATCTTCCTCTATAACTGTCTACTGCAATTTTTGAGCCAGAGTCCCTCAATGAATCTAGAATGTTCTAGCTTGGCTAGAGTAGATAGGCAGCAAGCCCCTAGGGCCTACCTATTTCCAACCACAGCTCTGAAAGTTATGCCCAGGTTATATGTGATGCCGAAATCCAAACTCTGGTCCTTTACTCACTGAGCCATCTCCCTAGCATGAGATACTTAAAGGATTTGGTGTTTGGGTTTTCAAGATGTATTTTAATACTTTATACATTTCTGTGTGTGTGTGTTTGTGTGTGTGTGTGTATGAATGTATACATATGTGTGTATGAATGTATACATATGTGTGTCCAGTGTAATCAGAGGCTGAAGGAGCAATTTGGAGCTCCTGCCGCAGGAGTTAGAGGTACTTATGAGCCCATGTATATGGATGTAGACAACCAACTCCTCATCCTCTTTCAGAGCTTTCAGTCACTAAGTCATCTCTCTGACCCTGGTTTGCTTGGTTTGGGGTTGTTTGTTTATTTAGGAATAGTGTCATAGAAGTCTCTTTCCTTAATTCGTTATGCAGTGATAAAAGAGTAATATAAGTCCATTTCCCTGGTGGGAACTTCCTTCTATCTTCTACAGTTATATTTTATACAACATGGTGTCTCCCAGCTGCCCTTATATTAAAACACTCAGCACAATAGTAAGAAATGAAAATGGCTTCCCTTGATGAAGGGCAGCTGCAAACTAACCCTACAGCCAGTTTCGCCAGATGATCAAAGACTGAATGAGGGTCTAAGAGATGGCTCAGTAGGTAAATGTGCTTGCTGCTAAGCCCAACAATCTGAGTTCAATCCCTAGGACCTATGGTATAGAGAGAACCAATAGATTTTCCCAGATAGAACAGTGGGATAGTTATGGTTTAAGAGAGAGAGAAAGAGAAAGAGAGACAGACAGACAGGGACAGAGAAAACATTGAACTAAATATCATATTTCACACCAAATTAGCATAAATAAAGCTTTAGATTTGAGAGATAATCTCGAAAGGGTATAATTTGTACAGAAGCAAATCTACACAAACAGGTCAAGTGAATAATCATCACCCTGTAGACCCTGAGCATCAACTGAGAAGAGAAATGGATATACAAGGTAAAGAGAAGAAGGCAGGCCATACATGACAGTTAATGGGCTAGGAGAAGGGAATTGCAGGTAAAGAAAAGCTCTATTTTCTGCGTGTTTGTCAGCACACAAGTCTAGACCTGTGATAAACTGTACTGATCCACACAGACATAAGAAAGGACCCATGAAAAAGCAAATGTAAATTCAATGTAGATGACAAGAGTGTCCATCTACAACTGGATCACAATAATATAGTATATTTACACTTCCTCATTAGCAAAATGACTACCTAGACCCTGCTTGCATATTATTATGGAGGCTATTGGGAATATATATTTATTTCATTCATTCACTTAAAGAAGTAGCCAGGTCATGGTGTTGTACACCTTTATACCAGCACTCAGGAGGCAGAAGAAGGCTGATCTCTGTGAGTTTGATCCACTCCTCCAGCCTATAGCTGCTGAGATACCAGCCCACTGGGGCATGGTCTCTCTCCCTTTAAAAAAGCGGCCACTTCCCTCTCCTCTCCCTCTTTACTCTAGACTCCCTTCCTGGTTGCGCAGAGGGCTGTTGCCTGGGACGGTGATCTGTAAGTTTTTTCCCCTTTAAATAAATACCACCCTATTAATCATAATTCCAAACTGGTGTGGCATTGTTTGTGACATACGCCTTCACCTGGCAACATTAGGACCTCTCCTTCCCCCGCTCGGCTGCTGGCCGCGAGTTCGGCTTGGCGCGAGCCCTCCCTTCCTCAGCCGCGGCCAGTGCCTTGAGGCGGCCTTGTGGCCTGTGTCTTGTGCGTGGAGCCAGCAATTTAATATAAATTATCACGCACTGGTTTTTCTTGCTGCAGTTCTTTATATCTTTCTTTTAGACACCTCAGATTGACTTCAAGTCCCCACGTACCCTATCATCTGCCTCCCCACGTGGATTTAAACTCCACAGGCCCGCGTAGTCTCTGCCCGCTTGGTTCGCTCTTTTCTGATTAATTTTTAAATCTCCCTTGCAAGCACAGCTCTTAAGTGGCGCGAACCAGAGCACGCGGTTGCTGGTTGCCGAAAGCTGCAACCCCTCGGGGTGACTCTGTCACGTGGAGGCATACATGACTTCCAGGTTACTCTTCTCTACCCCTGGATTCTGGGTTTATGGTTCAGTGTACGAAATTGATTTAATTACATTTACTTTGTTGAGCAACGTGCATTTCCCAGTTTTTAACAAATACTAGGCGGACTCTGAAACAGGACCCTGTTTTTGTCACTACTTGGCAACAGCGCCACCTGCTGGATAATAGGTAATATGGCAGTTTTCGTTTCCAACACGAATTTTACTGTTTTGGCTACCAATACAACGGGTTATATAATGCAAGGTTTATATGACTATGGGGATAACTTAATTTACTGGTTACTAGGTTTCAATATTCTTTTGCATATTCTATCATTTAGGAAGAATATGGCACTCCTAAGAACCATACAATCTTTACTAAAAACTCAGCAGGTCAGGAGATTCAGGATTCAAAAGAGACAATAATAAAGACAATAATAAAAAGACTTGAAATGATTGAAGAAATTATTGGAGCTGGTGAACAGAGTAATAAGGCACAAGGACAGGATACAATGCCAACACCAGCTATTAGAACTGGCTTACCCAGGGTTTTAGTGGCATACCCTATACTTAATTCTGACAAAGCATCAACTTCTAAAGGCTCAAAGGGAGTCAGAGAAGCTAGATGGATGCCAATAGAAATGAATAATTTAAAAGAAATTAAGCAAGCTATTGTTAATTTTGGCTTATGTAAAGGAAATGATAAGGACTTGGGCTTCTAATGCTAGAGCTACCCCCCATGATTTCCATCAGTTAGTGTCTGCAGTTTTAGATAAGGGACCTTCCTTGATGTTTGGAATTTATTTCAGAGAAGAATCCAAACATATGGAACAGCAAGGAAGAGCAAAAGGTGTCGAGGTTTCCCAAGATCAAATTCTTGGTGCAGGAGAATATGCTAATCCACAGGTCCAAGCTCTTTATGACGATGAAGTACTGTGTCTATGTCACCAAGCAGCTTTAAATGCTTGGAATAGGATACAAGATCCAGCAAAAAGGGTTGAATCATATACCAGAATTAGGCAGGGACAGAGAGAACCCTTTATTGACTTTTTGCAAAGATTAATTAAGGTTCTGGACATAGGGGTAACAGACCCAGAAGCTAAACGAATACTTCTTGAATCTCTAGCTTTTGAGAATGCAAACATGGAATGCAAAAAGATAATTGGGCCTTTAAAGTCTAGATCAGCACCTATGGATGAATGGATTCAGCATATGATGAATGTTGAGACGTTTAGCTATAATGATGAATCTTGGGTAGGAGAAGCGATTTCCACAGCAATGAGGAGACATCAAACTGCCAGGTATTTTAATTGCGGTAATTAGGACATCTAAAAAGGGATTGCAGGCACAGAATTTCTAAGAATAATATCTCCTCTGGGAATGACAAAAATAGGAGACCTAGGCCTTCAGGTATATGTAGGAGATGCAGTAAAGGCCGACATTGGTCCAACAAATGTAGGTCAACAACAGACAAACAAGGCAACTCGATACCGTCTGGAAACTCCTTGAGGAGCCTCTCTCAGGCCCCCAAGCCAACAGTGGCCCAGTCATTCCCAGTCACAGTGGAGAACGTGCCTCACCAAGAAAATTAAAAGCTCCAATTTCTGCTGAAAAAAGTAATACTGGTCTAAATGATGAATTACGCATGGAGAATGAGTCAAAAAACCCAGTAGGACAGAGTAAATGTATATTTTGGCAGACTTCTATTAAGGATCAAAGACCAAAGCTAAGAGTCTGTATAAATGGCACTTTTATTGAAGGCTTATTAGACACAGGTGCGGATGTAAGTATCATTACTCCAGAATCTTGGCATCCGAATTGGCCTCTTCAAGAGATAGATGTTCAGTTTCTGGGAATTGGAACCCTATCTCGTGTAAAACAAAGCACAAGATTGGTTGAATGCATAGGACCCGAAGGGCAAATAGGAAGACTAAGGCCATATATAGCCAATATTACAATAAATTTATGGGGCTGTGACCTGCTACAGCAATGGAATACCCAGATTAACATTCCTGTAGTTCCAGGAACTCATAATTCTGGGAAAGATATGATGAGGTATTATAGAAAAAGGTCACCAGCCATTCAGGCTGTACAAGAACATACAGCAAATACCAAACCTTTAGAGGTACCAACAGCCCTACCTTTAAAATGGCTAACTGAAAAGCCAATATGGATCAAACAGTGGCCTCTAGCTGAAGATAAATTACAGGCATTGGAACAGCTGGTGCAAGAGCAACTAGATGCTCACCATATTGAAGAATCAACCAGCCCCTGGAATTCTACTGTGTTTGTTGTAAAAAAGAAATCTGGTAAATGGAGAATGGTGACAGATCTAAGAGCTGTCAACAAAGTAATTCAACCTATGGGCCCACTACAATCTGGAATTCCTTTGCCTTCTCTATTACCAAAAGGATGGCCTCTTACAGTTATTGATTTGAAAGATTGTTTTTTCACTATACCATTACAAGAAAAGGATAGAGAAAAATTTGCCTTCACAGTGCCTACTTATAATAATTCTCAGACTAATAGGAGATATCAATGGACTGTCCTCCCACAGGGTATGTTCAATAGTCCTACATTGTGCTAATATTTTGTAAGTAAGCCATTGGAAATAATTCGTAAACAATTCCCCAAGTCCATAATTTATCATTACATGGATGACATCTTGTTATCTGATTCAAATAAAGATACTTTAGAAAGGATGTTTGAAGAAGTAAAGAAAGTCTTGCCTAGGTGGGGATTACAAATTGCCCCTGAAAAGATTCAAAGAGGAAATTCTATTAATTACCTAGCTTACAGAATAGGGTTAGAGAAAATTAAAACACAAAAGGCACAAATTATGAGAGACCGGTTAAAGACTCTTAATGACTTCCAAAGATTGTTAGGAGACATTTCCAGTCTATGACCAGCTGTTGGGATAACACCTGATCTAATAGTTCATTTAAACAAAACCTTAGATGGTGACAAAGATTTGAATAGTCCAAGAAAACTGACAGCAAAAAGGAACTGACAATGATTGAGGAAAAATTACAGGAGGCACATGTGGATAGAGTGAACCCAAATCTTAGCTGCATCCTAGTCATATTGCCTTCCAGAATTTCTCCTACAGGGATTCTAATGCAGAGGGAAGATATTATTTTAGAGTGGATATTTATACCTAATAAACCAAGTAAAAAATTAAAAACTTATGTGGAAAAAGTCTCTGAATTAATTATAAAAGGTAAGCTGAGACTTTGTCAACTAGCAGGTATAGACCCAGCAGAAATTATAGTGCCTTTTACTACTGAAGAAATAAAAAAGTTATGGGAAGACAATGAACTGTGGCAAAGAGCTTGTGCTAATTTTTTGGGAGAAATTAATAGCAACTATCCCAAAATTGGTAGACTTAACCTCATAAAAAGAACTTCTTGGATTCTTCCTAGAATTGTACGTGATGCTCCAATAACTGGAGACTGTACATTCTATACTGATGCAAATAAATCAGGGAAAGCAGGTTACAAGTCAGATGAATTGAGTAAGGTGGAACAAAGCCCTTATAATTCTGTCCAGAAGGCAGAATTATATGCCATTCTTATGGTGCTAAGGGATTTTAAAGAACCTCTTAGTATAGTTACAGATTCACAATATGCAGAAAGAGTTATCTTGCATATTGAAACCGCTGAATTTATACCAGATGACATAGAGTTGATGTCATTGTTTATCCAGGTACAAGACATAATCAGGAACAGGCTTTGTCCGATGTACATAACACACATCCAGTCCCATACAGGTCTGCCTGGTCCTCTAGCACAAGGCAATGCTGAGATTGATCGATTATTGATTGGAAGTGTGTTGCAGACCTCAGAATTTCATAAGAAGCATCATGTCAATAGTAAAGGCCTAAAGAAAGAATTTTCCGACCCTCCCCCCAACCCTGCCCTGCTGTAAGCTAGGACCAGTGCTCAAGAACAGTTTTAAGCTCCTATACTAAGGCTACCCACGCAGAGTGGTGAGTGCCTGCCTGCCGGGCAGGCCTCAAGGTCCCCAGTAAGGGAGCCCGGGCAGCTCCAGCTTGTGCTCCTGGATCTTCTGTGCTCTCCTGGACTCCGCCCTGCCTGCTACTTTCTTCCTTTTGTCCCCGGATCATTGGGCTACCAGGCAGCCCTGTTTAGGTGCTGAGGAGTTCCATCTGGACGGGTGAGTGTGTGCTATCCAGGGGCGGTCTGTCCCCAAAGAGAGCACAAACCCCCCTCTCCCAGCTCCTTCTGCAGGGCTGTCTTTCTTACACACGACCCCCCCTCCCCCAAGCCTGCTTGGTCTGCAATGTCCTTTGATCAGGAACAGTCTTCTGCTCCTACACTAAGGCTACCCACTCAGAGCGGTGAGTGTCTACCTACTGGGCAGGCCTCAAGGACCCCGCAAGGGAGCACAAGCACCTTCAGCTTGTGAGGCAGGGTCTCCTGTGTTCTATTCGTCCCCACCCTACTCCCCAAGTTCCCCCTTTTGTCCGCTGGTCATTGGACTACCAGGCGTCCATGTTTTGGTGCTGAGGAGTTCCATCAGGACGGGACAGTTCCTGTTTCTACACTGAAGAGAAACACTCAGAGAGTCAGTCAAAGCAAAGACTGGACCAAGACACCAGGCCTCTCCTGGCTCCATTTGAAGGAAGAGATGGGAAGGCACCAATGCAAGAATTCCTCCAACAACCTGAAAGGCAACATGACATCACCAGAATCCAGGGATCCCAAAACAAGAAGAATTGTATACCCAACTCCAGAAGAATTAGAAGAAATCGACTCAAAAGTGAATTATATGAAAATAATAGAAGATCTTAAACAGGAGGTGAAAAACTGCCATAAACAATTAGAGATTACAAACAAAAAGGTAGAGGAAATGAATAAATCGCTCAAAGATACCCAAGAAAACCAAGAGAAGCAAGAAGAAGCAATCAAACAGGTAAGGGAAGCGGTTCAAGACTTGAAGAATGAAATGGAAATATTGAAGAAAACACAAACCGAGGAAAAGATGGAGATGGAAAATCTGGGTAAGCGAACAGGAACTACTGAGACAAGTACTACCAACAGATTACAAGAGATAGAAGAAAGAATGTCAGACACTGAAGATACCATAGAGAAAATAAACACACTGATCAAAGAAAACAGCAAAACCAACAAATTCTCATCACAAAACATTCAGGAAATCTGGGACACAATAAAAAGACCAAACGTAAGAATAATTGGGATAGAAGAAGGAGAAGAAGTACAGCTCAATGGTCCAGAAAATATATTTAATAAAATTATAGAAGAAAACTTTCCCAATCTAAATAAAGATATTCCTTTGAAGGTTCAAGAAGCATACAGAACACCGAATAGACTGGACCAAAAAAAAATCACCTCACCATATAATAATCAAAACACAAAACATACAGAATAAAGAAAGAATATTAAGAGCTGCAAAGGAAAAAGGCCAAGTTACTTATAAAGGTAAACCTATCAGACTTACACCTGACTTCTCTATGGAAACCATGAAAGCCAGAAGGTCCTGGATAGATGTACTACAGAAACTAAGAGAACATGGATGCAAGCCCAGACTACTATACCCAGCCAAGCTTTCGTTCACTATAAATGGAGAAAACAAAATTTTCCAGGATAAAAACAAATTTAAACAATACGTAGCCACAAATCCAGCCTTACAGAAAGTAATAGAAGGAAAATCACAAACCAAGAAGTCCAACAATGACCACAATAACTCAAACATCTAGAGACCCTTCACCAGCACAACTCAAAGAAGGGAAACACACAAACTCTACTACTAAAAAAGTGATCAGAGTTAACAACCACTGGTCATTAATATCACTTATTGTCAATGGACTCAACTCACCTATAAAAAGGCACAGGCTAAGAAACTGGATACGAAAACAGGATCCAACATTCTTCTGTTTACAAGAAACACACCTCAACCACAAAGACAGGCACCTACTTAGAGTAAAGGGATGGGAAAAGGTTTATCAAGCAAATGGACCTAAGAAACAAGCAGGTGTGGCCATACTAATTTCTAACAAAGTTGACTTCAAACTTAAATCAATCAGAAGAGATGGAGAGGGACATTTTATACTCATAACAGGAACAATTCATCAGGATGAAGTCTCAATCCTGAATATCTATATAAAAGCACCCATGTACGTAAAAGAAACATTATTAAAACTCAAGGCAGCCATCAAACCACACACACTATTAGTAGGAGACTTCAACACTCCTCTCTCATCAATGGACAGGTCAATCAGACAGAAACCCAACAGAGAAATAAGAGAATTAATGGAGGTAATGAATCAAATGGACTTAACAGACATCTACAGAACATCCCACCCAAATAGGAAAGAATATACCTTCTTCTCTGCAACTCATGGAACCTTCTCGAAAATTGACCACATACTCGGTAACAAAGCAAACTTCCACAGTTACAAGAAAATATTCATAACCTCCTGTGTCTTATCAGATCACCATGGATTAAAGTTAGAATTCAGCAACAATGCTACCCCTAGAAAGCCTACAAACTCATGGAAACTGAACAGTCAACTACTGAACCACACCTGGATCAAGGAAGAAATAAAGAGAGAAATTAAAGTCTTCCTTGAATTCAATGAAAATAAAGAAACAACATACTCAAACTTATGGGACACTATGAAAGCAGTCCTAAGAGGAAAGTTCATAGCACTAAGTGCCCACTTAAAGAAAACAGAGAAAGCACACATTGGTGACTTAACAGCTCACCTGAAAGCTCTAGAAAAAAAAGAAGCAGACTCACCTAGGAGGAGTAGAAGACTGGAAATAATCAAACTGAGGGCTGAAATCAACAAAATAGAAACACAGAAAAGAATCCAAAGAATCAATGAAGCAAAAAGCTGGTTCCTGGAGAAAATCAACAAGATTGATGAACCCCTATCCAAACTAATCAAACGACAGAGAGAGAATATGCAAATTAATAAGATCAGAAATGAAAAGGGGGACATAACCACAGAAACAGAGGAAATTCAGAGAATCATTAGATCTTAGTACAAAAGCCTGTATGCCACAAAATGGGAAAATGGAAAAGAAATGGACACTTTTTTAGATAAATACCATATACCAAAGTTAAACCAGGACCAGGTGAACAATCTAAATAGACCAGTCAGTCATGAAGAATTAAAAGCTGTTATCAAAAACCTCCCTACCAAAAAAAGCCCAGGACCAGATGGTTTCAATGCGGAATTCTACCAGAACTTCCTAGAAGACCTAATACCTATACTCCTTAATGTATTCCACAATATAGAAACAGAAGAGTCGTTGCCAAATTCCTTTTATGAAGCTACAGTCACTCTGATACCAAAACCGCACAAAGACTCATCCAAGAAAGAGAATTACAGGCCTATCTCACTCATGAACATCGACGCAAAAATCCTCAACAAAATACTGCCAAATCGTATCCAAGAACACATTAGAAAAATTATCCATTAGGATCAAGTAGGCTTCATCCCAGAGATGCAAGGCTGGTTCAACATATGAAAATCTATCGATGTAATCCATCATATAAATAAGCTGAATGAAAAAAACCATATGATCATTTCATTAGATGCTGAAAAAGCTTTTGACAAAATTCAACACCCCTTTATGATAAAAGTCTTGGAGAGATTAGAGATACAAGGGTCATACCTAAATATAATAAAAGCTATTTACAGCAAACCAACAGCGAACATCAAACTAAACGGAGAGAAACTCAAAGCCATCCCACTAAAATCAGGAACACGACAAGGCTGTCTACTCTCTCCATACCTCTTCAATATAGTGCTTGAAGTTTTAGCAATAGCAATAAGACAACATAAGGGGATCAAGGGGATTTGAATTGGAAAGGAAGAAGTTAAACTTTCGTTATTTGCAGATGATATGATTGTTTACATAAGCGACCCCAAAAACTCCACCAAAGAACTCCTACAGCTGATAAACACCTTTAGTAATGTGGCCGGATACAAGATCAACTCCAAAAAATCAGTAGCCCTCCTATACACAAAGGATATGGAAGCAGAGAGGGAAATCAGGGAAGCATCACCTTTCACGATAGCCACAAACAGCATAAAATATCTTGGGGTAACTCTAATCAAGGAAGTGAAAGATTTATTTGACAAGAACTTTAAGGCACTGAAGAAAGAAATTGAAGAGGATACCAGAAAATGGAAGGATCTCCCTTGCTCTTGGATTGGGAGGATCAACATAGTAAAAATGGCAATCCTACCAAAAGCAATTCATAGATTCAATGCAATCCCCATCAAGGTCCCATCAAAATTCTTCACAGATCTTGAGAGGACAATAATCAACTTTATATGGAAAAACAAAAAACCCAGGATAGCCAAAACAATCTTATACAATAAAAGAACTTCTGGAGGCATTACCATCCCTGACGTCAAACTCTATTACAGAGCTACAGTAATGAAAATAGTGTGGTATTGGCATAAAAACAGAGAATTTGACCAATGGAATCGTATAGAAGACCCGGATTTTAAACCCACAAACCTATGAACACCTGATTTTTGATAAAGGAACTAAAAGTATACAATGGAAGTAAGAAAGCCTCTTCAACAAATGGTGCTGGCACAACTGGTTGTCAACCTGTAGAAGAATGAAAATAGACCCGTATCTATCACCATGCACAAAACTCAAGTCCAAATGGATCAAAGACCTCAATATCAATCTGAATACACTGAACCTGATAGAAGAAAAAGTGGGAAGTACCCTACAACAGATGGGCACAGGTGATCGCTTCCTAGGTATAACCCCAGCAGCACAGACATTAAGGGCAACATTGAATAAGTGGGACCTACTGAAACTGAGAAGCTTCTGTAAAGCAAAGGATACTTGTCACTAAGACAAAAAGGCAACCCACTGACTGGGAGAAGATCTTCACCAACCCTGCAACCGACAAAGGTCTGATCTCCAAAATATATAAAGAACTCAAGAAACTAGACTTTAAAATGCTAATTAACCCAATTAAAAATTGGGGCACTGATCTGAACAGAGAATTCTCAACAGAAGAAGTTCAAATGGCCAAAAGACACTTAAGGTCATGCTCAACCTCCTTCGCGATCAGAGAAATGCAAATCAAAACAACTTTGAGATATCATCTTACACCTGTCAGAATGGCTAAAATCAAAAACACCAATGATAGCCTTTGCTGGAGAGGTTGTGGAGAAAGGGGTACACTCATCCATTGCTGGTGGGAATGCAAACTTGTGCAATCACTTTGGAAATCAGTGTGGCGGTTTCTCAGGAAATTTGGGATCAATCTACCCCTGGACCCAGCAATGCCACTCTTGGAAATATACCCAAGAGAAGCCCGATCATATGACAAGGGCATTTGTTCAACTATGTTCATAGCAGCATTATTTGTATTAGCCAGAACCTGGAAACAACCTAGATGTCCTTCAATGGAAGAATGGATGAAGAAAGTGTGGAATATATACACATTAGAGTACTACTCAGCGGTAAAAAACAATGACTTCTCGAATTTTGCATGCAAATGGATGGAAATAGAAAACACTATCCTGAGTGAGGTAACCCAGACCCAAAAAGATGAACATGGGATGTACTCACTCATAATTGGTTTCTAGCCATAAATAATGGTCATTGAGTCTACAATTTGATATCCTAAAGAAGCTAAATAAGAAGGTGAACCCAAAAGAAAAACATATAGCTAACCTCCTGGTTATGGGAAGTAGACAAGAATGCCGGGCAAAAATTGGGATCTTGGGGGTGGGGTGGGAGGGGAGTAGGGGGAGATGGGGAGAGAAAAGTGAGAAGGGGAGTATGGGGCGAACTTGGGGAAATGGGATGATTGGGACAAAGGAAGGCCGGACAGGGGAGCAGGGAAGCACATTTCTTAATTAAGGGAGCCATCTTAGGGTTGGCAAGAGACTTGGACCTAGAGAGGCTCCCAGGTGCCCAGGGCGATGTCCCCAGTTAGTTCCTGGGGCAGCTGAGGATAGGGAACCTGAAATGACCCTATTCTACAGCCATACTGATGAATATCTTGCATATCACCATAGAACCTTCATCTGGCGATGGACGGAGATAGAGACAGAGCCCCACACTGGAGCACCAGACTGAGCTCCCAATATCCCAATGAGGAGCAGAAGGAGGGAGAACATGAGCAAAGAAGTCGGGACCTCAAGGAGTGCACCCACCCACGGAGACAGTGGGGCTGATCTATTGGAAGCTCACCAAGGCCAGCTGGACTGTGACTGAAAAAGCATGGGATAAAACCGGACTCTCTGAACATGGTGGACAATGAGGGCTGATGAGAAGCCAAGGACAATGGCATGGGGTTTTGTTCCTACTTCATGTTCTGGCCTTGTGGAAGCCTAGCCAGTTTGGATGTTCACCTTCCTAGACCAGGATGGAGGGGGGAGGATTTTGGACTTTCCACAGGGCAGGGAACCTGACTGCTCTTCAGGCTGGAGAGGGAGGGGTAGAGGAGTGGGGGGAGGGGGAAAGGAGTGGGGGGAGGGGGGAGGAGTGGGGGGAGGGGGGAGGAGTGGGGGGAGGGGGAGAGAAATGGGAGGCTGGGAGGAGGTGAAAAAAATTTTTTTTCAATAAAAAAAGACATAATTTCACATTATATAGGTTTTTTTTCCAAAGACTGTAAGACAGACATCATCTTTTATATTATGCTCTACATTGAAACCTATCTTTTTGCCGATAAACAGCATTCTGTATAATAAAAAAAAATTCAAGAAAGAATTTTCCATTACTTGGCAACAAGCTAAGGACATTATAAA
>JABTXL010006448.1:368284-381171 GCA_025134845.1 Neodon shergylaensis
CGTGCATCAATGGATAAAACAGGACTGTCATATCCTGCCAAGACAGGGTAAGATAGTTTTGAAAAGTTGCCTGCCTTTGAAAATGGTATGTCAGTTATGCTAGGCCTTAGCCAAAGTTGGTTGCTTCAACGTTGCAAACATGACTTTGGGTGATTGCCCAGGTAGCTAGTTGTCTCTGTGATTTGTTGCATGTTTTGGAAGTTGTTTTACTGAACTTCCTAATTACCCAGGTAACATTATTTCCCTTCTCAGATCTTCGATGGGGTTGAAGACTATATAAATGTAGTTACTTTTCTCTCATGACTTGGCCAAGTTATTTATTATACAAGACCTAAGCTAGTTAGAATAGGATATTTGTATTTATTGTATATAATTTCGTAGTAGGTTTAGAACTCTCTTACTTAAACAAAAGGGGGAGGTGTTGCGGGAGATCCTTCCGCTCCTCCAGCCTATAGCCGCTGAGATACCAGCCCATTGGGGCGTGGTCTCTCTCCCTTTTAAAAAGCGGCCACTTCCCTTTCCTCTCCCTCTTCGCTTCCTGCTCCGCCGGTGACTAGACTCCCTTCCTGGTTGCACAGAGGACTGTTGTCTGGGACGGTGATCTGTAAGTTTTTTCCCCATTTAAATAAATACCACCCTATTAATCATAATTCCAAACTGGTGTGGCATTGTTTGTGACTTACGCCTTCACTATTTTCTGCGTGTTTGTCACCACACAAATCTAGACCTGTGATAAACTGTACTGATCCACACAGACATAAGAAAGGACCCATGAAAAAGCAAATGTAAATTCAATATAGATGACAAGAGTGTCCATCTACAACTGGATCACAATAATATATTATATTTACACTTCCTCATTAGCAAAATGACTACCTAGACCCTGCTTGCATATTATTGTGGAGGCTATTGGGAATATATATTTATTTCATTCATTCACTTAAAGAAGTAGCCAGGTCATGGTGTTGTACACCTTTATACCAGCACTCAGGAGGCAAAAGAAGGCTGATCTCTGTGAGTTTGAGGCCAGTCTGGTCTACAAAGTGAATTCCAGGATAGTCAGGGCTACATTAGAAACCCTGTCTTGAAAGACACAAAAGGGAAAAAAAAGGCTCCACATGCCTTTAAACACAACATTTTGAAAGCAGAGGCAGGTAGAGGGGGCCAGATCTCTGAGTTGGGGCAAACTTTGTTTACAGAATAGGTTTCAGTAGAGTTGGGGCTACACAGAAAAAAACTGTCTCCAGATTATTTAATAAGTAAAGTAAAACATAAAGGTTTGTATTATTAAAGGGGGTAGCTTAGTGATGGCTCAGTGGTTAAAGGTGCTTGCTGCTCTTCTGGAAGAGCCAGGTTCAGTTCCCACCATCCATGTCAGGCTACTCAGAAGTGCTTGGAACACCAGACCCAGGGGATCTCAAATCCTCTTCTGGCCTCTCAGGAACCTTTACACTTTTGGCATTGAGACATATAGGCACACATGCATCAATAAACAGCAAAAATGAATTTTTCATTTTTTTTAGTTAAAAAAGGAAGTTATTTACCCGTCGGTTTGTGAAGACAGAATAGGATTCTTTCACAAGTACATTCTTGATCATGTCTGGGTCTGTGATAAATAACAGGGGTGTTGGATCATCAAACAACCTGTATGGGGGAAAAACAACAGATTAACCTATAGTGATATTTTATTCATGTTTTATAAATAAAGCTTGTCTGAAGACCAGAGCATAAAACTAATCCACTAAAGGTCAGGAAGTGGTGTGACACACCTTTAATCCCAAGATTTGGGAGACAGAGGCAGATGGATCTCTGTGAGTTCAAGGCCACCCTGGACTACACAAGATCAATATGCAGAAACAGATCCAGGTGGTAGTGGCTCACACCTTTAATCCCAACACTAGAGAAGAATATAAACTTGGATGAAACAAGAACTTGCTCTCTTTCATTCTGAGTTAAGAGCTCTTTAGTGGTTTGGCTGCTTACTTTTTTGATCATCACTTTAAACTCCAATTTCTGTATCTGGATTTTTAGGGTACAAAATCACAAAAAAGCCTTTTGCTTGAGGCAGTTTAATGCTGTGGAATAATGCTCTTGTACACTGTAAAGATGTGTTACTCATATTGGTAATGCTAGTTGGCCCACAGCCGGGCAGGAAGCAGTGCCAGGACCACCAGACTAGGAGAATTCTGGGAAGATGAAAGGCAGAGAGTCAGTCACAATCAGATACAGAGGAAGCAAGATGAGAATGCCTTATGAAGAAAAGGTACCAGGCCACGTGGCTAAACATAGACAAGAATTAGTCGTTAATTTAAGTTGTAAGAGCTATTTAATAATAAGCCTGAGCTAATAGGCCAAACAGTTCATAAATAATATGAGCCTCCATGTGTTTGTTTCTTTGGGCCTGAACAGCTGCAGGATCAGGTGGGACAGAAACTTCTGTCTACATTAACCCAAGCCAGGTTCTGAGTGGTAGCCCCAAATCTAGACAATGATTTTCACTTTACATGACCCTTATTGGTTATAGTTATACAACACGTTCTCACATGAGATCCCCATCTAACTTAAGGACTCTGATCATGGATATAGTGGAATCTTTGTAAAGTAACAGGTAGTGTCATTCAAGACACAATGAGTCACTTAAAGACAAAACATTTCTGAAAGACATCATAATTAAAAGAATCACAAGTGGAATTTTTAAGTCTCCATGTGAATATATGAGAGTTCCTATACCATTTTCTATGATTTTGCATATTTAAATATGGGAAGGGGTTGGAGAGATAAGACCTAATTAAGAACAAATTTTGTTCTAGCACAGGATCTGAGTTTGGTTGCTAGCATTCATGCTGTTTGGCTTACACCCACCTGTAACTACAGCTACAGGCTGATAATGCCTCTGGCCTTCCTGACAATTAGCACTCCTGTGCAGAGACACATGCACACACATGCACATATATATAATAAAAGCAATAGAAATATATGCTTAACAATAAAATATTGAAGTAAAACTCATAATTAAATGCTTAAGAAATAATGTTAAAGTTAATATAAAATATTTTAAAGTGAAAACCAATTCTTATTACATTAAAATTTAAAATGAAAAACTTAATCTTAAAAATAATAAAATATTTCAGTGTCTCGGCTTGGGATGCAGCTCACTGGTAGAAGGACTGCCTAGTGTACACTAGGCCCTGGTTTTGATATAGTGAGCTTTAAAACAAATGAAAGTACAGAATTTAAATGAGGCACCTATACCAAATTCTCCAAGACTTAGATAACATAACAGCAAGGACAGAAAAACATTAGAGCCAGGAGGTGGAGAGGAGAACTGTGATGCTCCAGACTTCCAGAACAGCCAGGACTCTTACACAAAAATTCTGACTCAATAAATAAATAAACTAACTAACAAACACACACACGCGCGCACGCACACACACACACACACACACACGAGGCCCAGAGGCCATGGAGCCTCAAATCCTGTCCAAACTCCATAGCATACAATGTTCTCAAGACAATCAGACCTGTGAATTATGCCTCTGGCCTTCCTGACAATTAGCACTGCTATGCAGAGACACATGCACACACATGCACATATATATAATAAAAGCAATAGAAATATATGTTTAACAATAAAATATTGAAGTAAAACTCATGATTAAATGCTTAAGAAATAATGTTAAAATATTAACACACATTGTCACCTTTACAACAGAGAAGTCATTACTGCAATTGTCAGCTGACTTTGTCATTGAACAATTAGAGTACATCCTCCTAAACACATTCACCTCATGAAACTTTCCAGAATACTTAACCCCATATTTTCCCATACTTTTTATAACACGTGACATCGAATTTCCATATACCCTGGAAAGAAAAAGAGCATGAAATCCATTATTGTTCTGTATGTACCAACCCTTCTGTAGCCAGGGAACCAAACTCTCAAATCCCATGAAGCAAGGTTTACCATTTCTGATAGACAAAATTTCTTCAATTACATATAGTGGCACCAGAAAGATGGCTCATCAGGAAAAGGCAGAATGATAGGTCAGGATTCCTGACAATGTCCTGTGGTCTCTGCGCGTGCGCGCGCACACACACACACACACACATATATACATGTGCACAGCACCAGATACATACCACACACAAAATAATGATTATGAATACAATAATAATAAATTGTTTTAAAGAATGTGGTAGTTAAGTATAGAAAACGTTAGGAAGAAAAACCTGAGCAGACGGCAGCACTAACGTTGCCTCTTGCCCTCTGGATGTGAACTTGGGAATGTCTGCTGATGACTGATCATAGGCCAGGTGTCAAATCAGGTTTGTCTCTAAAGATCCACCTAGATTTATATGTGGCACACGGCATGCCCATTACTAGCCATTTGTTTAAGCCATCCTTTTCCCAGTGTTTTTGCCTTTAATATCTTTAAATGAAAATACAAAGCACATTTAGTAGTCCAGTGTGTGAGGTGACTGACAGCCATCATCCTGTCTCAGGTTTTCACACTCTTGCTGCTCACACTCATGCACAGGATGCTGCCTTTGACGGAAGAGAAGCAGCTGTAGGTCCATGTCAGTGTTAGAGCACCTGCTGGCATGTCTAAATCCCTGGATCCCTTTCTCAGGCCAACAAAACCAAAACAGAATAGAAAACCTGTCTTTAGGGCTGGAGATGTGACTCCACAGTTATGAGCATTAGCTGATCTTCCTGAGGGTCCATGTTCTGTCCTCAGAACCCAAACCGAACACCTTACAACCATCTGTATCTCTGGCACTAGCGAGTCCTGTATTTTCTATTGGCTGCTGTACATACTGCACTTATGTGCATAAATCCACATCCAGATACTCATGTATAGAAACAGAGTCCTTCTAAAAGAAGCAATCACTAACCTGAACACAAGTTCCTACATGAAGATCCAAAAGGAAAGCATTATAATTCTAAAGAACCCCTCAACCTGCCATAAATAGTAAATGGTGAGGCTAGATCTATAGAAATAGCTTCAAGATTCAATGATTATGCAGACAACCCAAGTACATGAAAAGTTCCCCCAAAGATGTGTATGTAGTTCTGTGTTATGCTGATGCTTCAGAAATATTCAGGAAAAATGGAAAATGTTGCTCATGATCTGGATACAAAGAGGAAAATTTTAATCTAGTACGTCCAGGTTGATGTCCTAGAAGCTGGAAACCCCCTCAAGATTTACTTCAAGTAAGTACAGAAGTGTCTTCCCAGAATTTGCACTAGGTACAAAACAAACTTCCTTGTGCTCACAAAGTCTGAGCATCATGTCCTGAATATTAAGATTAAATGGGCTGGAGATCTGTGCATTTCACCTAAAGCAAACTTGAGGCTCAATAAACTTACATCAGGGCTCATGGTGATATGGTTCTAAATGAAAAGATTTATAACCAACTCTGATACTCATATGGTGGAAAGAGAAAACTGACTTCCACAAGTTGTCCCTTGATCTACATATGCATGCTGTGGTACATACACACCCCAAAATTAATAAATATGGGAGGAAGGTGACAGTGGGAACTGTGGAGATAGTCAGTGGGAAGAGACATCATAAAAGTTAGAGTTTGTATCCCCAGTATCTGTGCAAATGCCAGGCAGGGGTTAAGGTCTTCAAGTATCCCCACTTGCTAAAGTCCTCCAGTATCCCCACTTGCAGGAGGCAGAGATGAGGGAGCCCTGGAGGAAGCTGGCCAGCTAAACTAGTGATGCCAGAGAGGGCTGAGTTTCTAAGAGACCTTGCCTCAAAGTATAAAGTGAAAAGCAATCAAGAAGACACCCAACACCAACATCTGACCTCAATATGCACACACATATATCCATGCATATCCATCTGCACACGCATGGGCACTCATGCACAGGAAAATACATGCATACACACTATAAAAACATGTAGACAGGCATTTGATAGTTTGAAGTTGGCAATTAGTCTCCAAGAAACCACTAGACAATCTCTAGTATCATGAGAACACACAGCATGAGGGCAGGAAATCTGAGCTTCCTTCCAAGGAGCGTTTAATAGAAAACCAAACCATTATTGACTGTCAACAATCAATACTCATGTTGTAGTAATTCAGCAGGGTTCCTAAAAAAGGCAGAGGTTTGGGCCCAGGAATTCCCTGTTTCTTAAAAATGTCATGGTTTTTGGTCCCCAATCTATAAGTGAAACAGAAAACCTTGTGATTACACATACATAAAAGGGGAGAAAATCATGACCAAAACATGAAACCAACCAATAACTTGGCCGTCCCTCCATCTCCCAGAGAGCTTAGGAAAGAGGTCCAGTGTCCATGGCAGCCCATGGTTTGTACTTGTTTCTACTGAGTTATTTTGAATCTAGAGGTAACCTGAAAGTCAATCACGTCATACCATATGTAAATTTTATCACCTCAGAAAGAGGGAGTTGACAGTATGTGGGGGTGTCCTTAGCAGAGCTACATATCAGTATGAACTTCACGAGTGAGTACCACTGACGCTATACCACAGTAGTGGAGTACTTGCCTTGCACATATAGGCACTCATTTGATGCTTATTTAGCCAAAAATAAAAGTGCACAGTGAACTCAACACAGCTGTCACTTTGTTTCTGTCCTTCATTTCTGTCAGTGCCACACAGTAAAGGCACTGACTGCCAAGTATTGTTATTCTAAGTTTGACTCGCACATGATAGGTGAGAAATGACTCCCCCAAAGTTTTCTTCTGACTTACACATACATTCACACACACACACATGCACACATGCGAGGTTCCTCTGTAGACCCCAAAGAAGAATTGACTCAGCGGGGAGTTGAGTTAAGCAGGAACTCATTTATTTCCTTACAACATGCAACTTATAAAGCAAAATCCCACAAATCCCAGAAGAAGTGGAAGCAGAATTAACCAATCACATCAGCAGTCACATCCATATGAGCCGTGGCTCCTATCGCCCCTAATGGAGATCACAAAGGCATCAGACATTTTATGTCATCTTACCCAATCTTTAATTTCAATTATTCTTTTTTTTTATTCTTTTTTTTTATTGAGAAAAAGAAAAAAGTTTCCGCCTCCCCGCAGCCTCCCATTTCCCTCCCCCTCCTCCCACCCTTCTCCCCCTCCCCCCACTCCCCTAACCCTCCCTCTCCAGTCCAAAGAGCAGTCAGGGTTCCCTTCCCTGTGGAAAGTCCAAGGTCTTCCCCCCTCCGTCCATGTCTAGGAAGGTGAACATCCATACTGTCTAGGCTCCCACAAAGCCCAAACTTGAAGTAGGATCAAAACCCAGGGCCATTGTCCTTGGCTTCTCATCAGCCCCCATTGTTCGCCATGTTCAGAGAGTCCTGTTTTATCCCATGCTTCTTCTGTCAGAGTCCCGCTGGCCTTGGTGAGCTCCCAATAGATCAGCCACACTGTCTCAGTGGTTGGGTGCACCCCTCCTGGTCCTGACTTCCTTGCTCATGTTCTCCCTCCTTCCGCTCCTCATTGGAAACCTGGGAGCTCAGTCCGGTGCTCCTGTGTGGGTCTCTGTGACTATCTCCATCCATCACCTGATGAAGGTTCTATGGTGATATGCAAGATAATCATCAGTATGGCTATAGGATAGAGTCATTTCAGGTTCCCTATCCTCAGCTGCCCAAGGAACTAACTGGGGACCTCGCCTTGGGCTCCTGGGAGCCACTCTAGGTTCAAGTCTCCTGCCAAACCTAAGGTGACTCCCT
Source organism: Neodon shergylaensis (assembly GCA_025134845.1). Lineage (NCBI taxonomy): Eukaryota > Metazoa > Chordata > Mammalia > Rodentia > Cricetidae > Neodon > Neodon shergylaensis. The sequence goes on from JABTXL010006448.1 coordinate 375,997, forward strand.
TAACCAAAAACTGTGCTTCCGTGCTCCCCTATCCAACCCTCCTTCACCCCAATCCTCCTGCCTCCCCAAGCTTCCCCCATCCTCCCCTTCTCACTCTTCTCTCTCCCTCCCCCGATACTCCAATCCCCCCCCACCAAGATCCCAAAATTTCTCCCCGGCAATTTTGTCTACTTCCCTTAGTCAAGAGAATAATTATATGTTTTTCCTTGGGTTCACCTTCTAATTTAGCTTCTTTAGGTTTGCCAATTATATACTCCGTGACCATTATTTATGGCTAGAATCCAATTATGGGTGAGTACATCCCATGTTCATCTTTTTGGGTCTGGGATACCTCACTCAGGATAGTGTTTTCTATTTCCATCCATTTGCATGCAAAATTCGAGAAGTCATTGTTTTTTACCGCAGCATAGTACTCTAATGTGTATATATTCCACACTTTCTTCATCCATTCTTCCATTGAAGGACATCTAGGTTGTTTCCAGGTTCTGGCTATTACAAATAATGCTGCGATGAACATAGTTGAGCAGATGCTTTTGTCATGTGATAGGGCATCTCTTGGGTATATTCCCAAGAGTGGTATTGCTGGGTCCAGGGGCAGGTTGATCCCGAATTTCCTGAGAAACCGAAACACTGATTTCCAAAGTGGTTGCACAAGATTGCATTCCCACCAGCAATGGATGAGGGTACCCCTTCCTTCACAGCCTCTCCAGCAAAGGATATCATTGGTGTTTTTGATTTTAGCCATTCTCACAGGTGTAAGATGATATCTCAAAGTTGTTTTGATTTGCATCTCCCTAATCACTAAGGAGGTTGAGCATGACCTTAAGTGTCTTTTGGCCATTTGAACTTCTTCTGTTGAGAATTCTCTGTTCAGTTCAGTGCCCCATTTTTTAATTGGGTTAATTAGCATTTTGAAGTCTAGTTTCTTGAGTTCTCTATAAATTTTGGAGATCAGGCCTTTGTTGCAGGGTTGGTGAAGATCTTCTCCCAGTCAGTAGGTTGTCTTTTTGTCTTAGTGACAGTGTCTTTTGCTTTACAGAAGCTTCTCAGATTTAGTAGATCCCATTTATTCAATGCTGCCCTTAATGTCTGTGCTGCTGGGGTTATACATAGAAAGCGATCTCCTGTGCCCATTTGTTGTAGGGTGGTTCCCACTTTCTCTTCTATCAGGTTCAGTGTGTTCGGACTGATATTGAGGTCTTTGATCCATTTGGACTTGAGTTTTGTGCAAGGCGATAGATATGGGTCTATTTTCAATCTTCTACAGGTTGATATCCAGTTGTGCCAGCACCATTTATTGAAGATGCTTTCTTTCCTCCATTGTATACTTTTAGCTCCTTTATCGAAAATGAGGTGATCATAGGTTTGTGGGTTAAAATTTGGGTCTTCTATGCGATTCCATTGATCGACTTCTCTGTTTTTATGCCAGTACCACACTGTCTTCATTACTGTAGCTCTGTAATAGAGCCTGAAGTCAGGGATGGTAATGCCTCCAGAAGATCCTTTATTGTATAGGATTGTTTTAGCTACCCTGGGTTTTTTGTTTTTCCATATAAAGTTGATTATTGTCCTTTCCAGATCTGTGAAGAATTTTGCTGGGATCTTGATGGGGATTGCATTGAATCTATAAATTGCCTTTGGTAGAATTGCCATTTTTACTATGTTGATCCTCCCAATCCAAGAGCAAGGGACGTCCTTCCATTTTCTGGTATTCTCTTCAATTTCTTTCTTCAATGCCTTAAAGTTCTTGTCGAATAGGTCTTTCACTTCCTTGGTTAGAGTTACCCCAAGATAGTTTATGCTGTTTGTGGCTATCGTGAAAGGTGAAGTTTCTCTGATTTCCCTCTCTGCTTCCATATCCTTCGTATATAAGAGGGCGACTGATTTTTTGGAGTTGATCTTGTATCCTGCCACATTACTAAAGGTGTTTATCAGCTGTAGGAGTTCTTTGGTGGAGTTTTGGGGATCGCTTATGTACACTATCATATCATCTGCAAATAACGAAAGTTTAACTTCTTCTTTTCCAATTCGAATCCCCTTGATCCCCTTATGTTGTCTTATTGCTATTGCTAGAATTCAAGCAATATATTGAAGAGATATGGCGAGAGTGGGCAGCCTTTTCGTGTTCCTGAGTTTGGTGGGATGGCTTTGAGTTTCTCTCCGTTTAATTTGATGTTAGCTGTCGGCTTGCTGTATATAGCTTTTATTATATTTAGGTATAACCCTTGTATCCCTAATCTCTCCAAGACTTTTATCATAAAGGGATGTTGAACTTTGTCAAATGCTTTTTCAGCATCTAATGAAATGATCATATGGTTTTTTTCTTTCAGTTTATTTATATGATGAATTACATTGATAAATTTTCGTATGTTGAACCAGCCCTGCATCTCTGGGATAAAGCCTACTTGATCATACTGGATAATTTTTTTAATGTGTTCTTGGATTCGGTTTGCCAGTATTTTGTTGAGGATTTTTGCGTCAATGTTCATGAGTGAGATTGGCCTGTAATTCTCTTTCCTGGTAGAGTCTTTGTGTGGTTTTGGTATCAGAGTAACTGTAGCTTCATAAAAGGAATTTGGTAATGACTCTTCTGCTTCTATATTGTGAAATACATTAAGGAGTATAGGTATTAGGTCTTCTTGGAAGTTCTGGTAGAATTCCACATTGAAGCCATCTGGTCCTGGGCTCTTTTTGGTAGGGAGGTTTCTGATAACAGATTCTAATTCTTCGCGACTAACAGGTCTATTTAGATTGTTCACCTGGTCCTGGTTTAACTTTGGTAAATGGTATTTATCTAAAAAAGTGTCCATTTCTTTTACATTTTCCAGTTTTGTGGCATACAGGCTTTTGTAGTAGGATCTAATGATTCTCTGAATTTCCTCTGTGTCTGTGGTTATGTCCCCCTTTTCATTTCTGATCTTATTAATTAGTATATTCTCTCTCTGCCGTTTAATTAGTTTGGATAGGGGTTTATCAATCTTGTTGATTTTCTCCAGGAACCAGCTTTTTGTTTCATTGATTCTTTGGATTGTTTTCTGCGTTTCTATTTTGTTGATTTCAGCCCTTAGTTTGATTATTTCCAGTCTTCTACTCCTCCTAGGTGAGTCTGCTTCTTTTTTTTCTAGAGCTTTCAGGTGGGCTGTTAAGTCTCCAATGTGTGCTTTCTCTGTTTTCCTTAAGTGGGCACTTAGTGCTATGAACTTTCCTCTCAGGACTGCTTTCATAGTGTCCCATAAGTTTGAGTATGTTGTTTCTTTATTTTCATTGAATTCAAGGAAGACTTTAATTTCTCTCTGTATTTCTTCCTTGATCCAGGTGTGGTTCAATAGTTGACTGTTCAGTTTCCATGAGTTTGTAGGCTTTCTGAGGGTAGCATTGTTGTTGAACTCTAACTTTAATCCATGGTGATCTGATAAGACACATGTGGTTACCAATATTTTTTTGTATCTGTGGAAGTTTGCTTTGTTACCGAGTATGTGGTCAATTTTCGAGAAGGTTCCATGAGCTGCAGAGAAGAAGGTATATTCTTTCCTATTTGGGTGGAATATTCTATAGATGTCTGTTAAGTCCAATTGATTCATTACCTCCTTTAATTCTCTAATTTCTCTGTTAGGTTTCTGTCTGATTGACCTGTCCATTGGTGAGAGAGGAGTGTTGAAGTCTCCTACTATTAGTGTGTGCGGTTTGATGGCTTCTTTGAGTTTTAGTAATGTTTCTTTTACATACGTGGGTGCTTTTAGATTAGGGGCATAGATATTTAGGATTGATACTTCATCCTGTTGAATTGTTCCAGTTATGAGTATAAAATGTCCCTCTCCATCTTTTCTGATTGATTTAAGTTTGAAGTCAACTTTGTTAGAGATTAGTATGGCCACACCTGCTTCTTTCTTAGGTTCATTTGCTTGATAAGCCTTTTCCCAGCCCTTTACTCTGAGTAGGTGCCTGTCTTTGTGTTTGATATGTGTTTCTTGTAGACAGCAGAATGTTGGATCCTGTTTTCGTATCCACTCTCTTAGTCTGTGCCTTTTTATAGGTGAGTTGAGTCTATTGACATTAATTGATATTAATGACCAGTGGTTGTTAACTCCGGTAACTTTTTTAGTAGTAGAGTTTGTGTGTTTCCCTTCTTTGAATTGCGCTGGTGAAGGGTCTCTAGATGCCTGAGTTATTGTGGTCATCGTTGGACTCCTTGGTTAGTGATTTTCCTTCTATTACTTTCTGTAGAGCTGGATTTGTGGCTACGTATTGTTTAAATTTGTTTTTATCCTGGAAAATTTTGTTTTCTCCATTTATAGTGAACGAAAGCTTGGCTGGGTATAGTAGTCTGGGTTTGCATTCGTGGTCTCTTAGTTTTTGTAGTACATCTATCCAGGACCTTCTGGCTTTCATGGTTTCCATAGAGAAGTCCGGTGTAAGTCTGATAGGTTTGCCTTTATAAGTAACTTGGCCTTTTTCCTTTGCGGCTCTTAATATTCTTTCTTTATTCTGAATGCTTTGTGTTTTGATTATTATATGGTGAGGAGATTTTTTTTTTTGATCCAGCCTATTTGGTGTTCTGTATGCTTCTTGGACCCTCATAGGTACCTCCTTCTTTAGGTTGGGAAAGTTTTCTTCTATAATTTTATTAAATATATTTTCTGGACCGTTGAGTTGCACTTCTTCTCCTTCTTCTACTCCAATTATTCTTAGGTTTGGTCTTTTTATTGTGTCCCATATTTCCTGAATGTTTTGCGATGAGAACTTGTTGGACTTGCTGTTTTCTTTGATCAGTGCGTTTATTTTCTCTATGTTATCTTCAGCATCTGAGATTCTTTCTTCTATCTCTTGTATTCTGCTGGTTATGCTTGTTCTGTAGACTCCATTCGTTTACCTAAATTTTCCATGTCCAGCCGGCCCTCTGATTGTGCTTTCTTCTTTGCCTCCATTTCAGTTTTCAAGTCTTGAACTGTTTCCATTATCTGTTTGATTGTTTTTCCTTGGTTTCCTAGGGTATCATTCACTGATTTATTCAATTCTTCAAACTTTCTGTTATACTTCTCATCCATTTCTACCAGGGCATTTTTTACATGCTGTTTAAGGGCGTCAATCACTTTCATAAAGTCAAATTTTTCTGCTTCTTCTTGGTTAAGGTGTTCCTGTGCTCCTGTTGTGAGGTCACTGGGTTCTGGTGGTTTC
>JABTXL010006448.1:386171-424180 GCA_025134845.1 Neodon shergylaensis
CATTCGTTTACCTAAATTTTCCATGTCCAGCCGGCCCTCTGATTGTGTTTTCTTCTTTGCCTCCATTTCAGTTTTCAAGTCTTGAACTGTTTCCATTATCTGTTTGATTGTTTTTCCTTGGTTTCCTAGGGTATCATTCACTGATTTATTCAATTCTTCAAACTTTCTGTTATACTTCTCATCCATTTCTACCAGGGCACTTTTTACATGCTGTTTAAGGGCGTCAATCACTTTCATAAAGTCAAATTTTTCTGCTTCTTCTTGGTTAAGGTGTTCCTGTGCTCCTGTTGTGAAGTCGCTGGGTTCTGGTGGTTTCATGTTGTTCTTCAGATTGCTGGGTGAATTCTTTTTTTTTTTTTATTGAGAAAAAGAAAAAAGTTTCCACCTCCCCCCAGCCTCCCACTTCCCTCCCCCTCCTCGCACCCCTCTCCCCTCCCCCCACTCCTCTCACCCTCCCTCTCCAGTCCAAAGAGCAGTCAGGGTTCCCCTCCCTGTGGAAAGTCCAAGGTCCTCCCCCCTCCGTCCATTTCTAGGAAGGTGAACATCCAAACTGGCTAGGCTCCCACAAAGCCAGAACTTGAAGTAGGATCAAAACCCAGGGCCATTGTCCTTGGCTTCTCATCAGCCCCCATTGTTCGCCATGTTCAGAGAGTCCTGTTTGATCCCATGCTTCTTCCGTCACAGTCCAGCTGGCCTTGGTGGGCTCCCAATAGATCAGCCACACTGTCTCAGTGGTTGGGTGCACCCCTCCTGGTCCTGACTTCCTTGCTCATGTTCTCCCTCCTTCCGCTCCTCATTGGGAACTTGGGAGCTCAGTCCGGTGCTCCTGTGTGGGTCTCTGTGACTATCTCCATCCATCACCTGATGAAGGTTCTATGGTGATATGCAAGATAATCATTAGTATGGCTATAGGATAGAGTCATTTCAGGTTCCCTATCCTCAGCTGCCCAAGGAACTAACTGGGGACCTCGCCTTGGGCTCCTGGGAGCCACTCTAGGTTCAAGTCTCCTGCCAAACCTAAGGTGACTCCCTTAACCAAAAACTGTGCTTCCGTGCTCCCCTATCCAACCCTCCTTCACCCCAATCCTCCTGCCTCCCCAAGCTTCCCCCATCCTCCCCTTCTCACTCTTCTCTCTCCCTCCCCCGATACTCCAATCCCCCCCCACCAAGATCCCAAAATTTCTCCCCGGCAATTTTGTCTACTTCCCTTAGTCAAGAGAATAATTATATGTTTTTCCTTGGGTTCACCTTCTAATTTAGCTTCTTTAGGTTTGCCAATTATATACTCCGTGACCATTATTTATGGCTAGAATCCAATTATGGGTGAGTACATCCCATGTTCATCTTTTTGGGTCTGGGATACCTCACTCAGGATAGTGTTTTCTATTTCCATCCATTTGCATGCAAAATTCGAGAAGTCATTGTTTTTTACCGCAGCATAGTACTCTAATGTGTATATATTCCACACTTTCTTCATCCATTCTTCCATTGAAGGACATCTAGGTTGTTTCCAGGTTCTGGCTATTACAAATAATGCTGCGATGAACATAGTTGAGCGGATGCTTTTGTCATGTGATAGGGCATCTCTTGGGTATATTCCCAAGAGTGGTATTGCTGGGTCCAGGGGTAGGTTGATCCCGAATTTCCTGAGAAACCGAAACACTGATTTCCAAAGTGGTTGCACAAGATTGCATTCCCACCAGCAATGGATGAGGGTACCCCTTCCTTCACAGCCTCTCCAGCAAAGGATATCATTGGTGTTTTTGATTTTAGCCATTCTGACAGGTGTAAGATGATATCTCAAAGTTGTTTTGATTTGCATCTCCCTAATCACTAAGGAGGTTGAGCATGACCTTAAGTGTCTTTTGGCCATTTGAACTTCTTCTGTTGAGAATTCTCTGTTCAGTTCAGTGCCCCATTTTTTAATTGGGTTAATTAGCATTTTGAAGTCTAGTTTCTTGAGTTCTCTATAAATTTTGGAGATCAGGCCTTTGTCTGTTGCAGGGTTGGTGAAGATCTTCTCCCAGTCAGTAGGTTGTCTTTTTGTCTTAGTGACAGTGTCTTTTGCTTTACAGAAGCTTCTCAGATTTAGTAGATCCCATTTATTCAATGCTGCCCTTAATGTCTGTGCTGCTGGGGTTATACATAGAAAGCGATCTCCTGTGCCCATTTGTTGTAGGGTGGTTCCCACTTTCTCTTCTATCAGGTTCAGTGTGTTCGGACTGATATTGAGGTCTTTGATCCATTTGGACTTGAGTTTTGTGCAAGGTGATAGATATGGGTCTATTTTCAATCTTCTACAGGTTGATATCCAGTTGTGCCAGCACCATTTGTTGAAGATGCTTTCTTTCCTCCATTGTATACTTTTAGCTCCTTTATCGAAAATGAGGTGATCATAGGTTTGTGGGTTAAAATTTGGGTCTTCTATGCGATTCCATTGATTGACTTCTCTGTTTTTATGCCAGTACCACACTGTTTTCATTACTGTAGCTCTGTAATAGAGTTTGAAGTCAGGGATGGTAATGCCTCCAGAAGATCCTTTATTGTATAGGATTGTTTTAGCTACCCTGGGCTTTTTGTTTTTCCATATGAAGTTGATTATTGTCCTTTCAAGATCTGTGAAGAATTTTGCTGGGATCTTGATGGGGATTGCATTGAATCTATAAATTGCCTTTGGTAGAATTGCCATTTTTACTATGTTGATCCTCCCAATCCAAGAGCAAGGGACGTCCTTCCATTTTCTGGTATTCTCTTCAATTTCTTTCTTCAATGCCTTAAAGTTCTTGTCAAATAGGTCTTTCACTTCCTTGGTTAGAGTTACCCCAAGATAGTTTATGCTGTTTGTGGCTATCGTGAAAGGTGAAGTTTCTCTGATTTCCCTCTCTGCTTCCATATCCTTCGTATATAAGAGGGCGACTGATTTTTTGGAGTTGATCTTGTATCCTGCCACATTACTAAAGGTGTTTATCAGCTGTAGGAGTTCTTTGGTGGAGTTTTGGGGGTCACTTATGTACACTATCATATCATCTGCAAATAACGAAAGTTTAACTTCTTCTTTTCCAATTCGAATCCCCTTGATCCCCTTATGTTGTCTTATTGCTATTGCTAGAACTTCAAGCACTATATTGAAGAGATATGGCGAGAGTGGGCAGCCTTGTCGTGTTCCTGAGTTTAGTGGGATGGCTTTGAGTTTCTCTCCGTTTAATTTGATGTTAGCTGTCGGCTTGCTGTATATAGCTTTTATTATATTTAGGTATGACCCTTGTATCCCTAATCTCTCCAAGACCTTTATCATAAAGGGATGTTGAATTTTGTCAAATGCTTTTTCAGCATCTAATGAAATGATCATATGGTTTTTTTCTTTCAGTTTATTTATATGATGAATTACATTGATAAATTTTCGTATGTTGAACCAGCCCTGCATCTCTGGGATAAAGCCTACTTGATCATAGTGGATAATATTTTTAATGTGTTCTTGGATTCGGTTTGCCAGTATTTTGTTGAGGATTTTTGCGTCAATGTTCATGAGTGAGATTGGCCTGTAATTCTCTTTCCTGGTAGGGTCTTTGTGTGGTTTTGGTATCTGAGTAACTGTAGCTTCATAAAAGGAATTTGGTAATGACTCTTCTGCTTCTATATTGTGAAATACATTAAGGAGTATAGGTATTAGGTCTTCTTGGAAGTTCTGGTAGAATTCCGCATTGAAGCCATCTGGTCCTGGGCTCTTTTTGGTAGGGAGGTTTCTGATAACAGATTCTAATTCTTCGCGACTAACAGGTCTATTTAGATTGTTCACCTGGTCTTGGTTTAACTTTGGTAAATGGTATTTATCTAAAAAAGTGTCCATTTCTTTTACATTTTCCAGTTTTGTGGCATACAGGCTTTTGTAGTAGGATCTAATGATTCTCTGAATTTCCTCTGTGTCTGTGGTTATGTCCCCCTTTTCATTTCTGATCTTATTAATTAGTATATTCTCTCTCTGCCGTTTAATTAGTTTGGATAAGGGTTTATCAATCTTGTTGATTTTCTCCAGGAACCAGCTTTTTGTTTCATTGATTCTTTGGATTGTTTTCTGCGTTTCTATTTTGTTGATTTCAGCCCTTAGTTTGATTATTTCCAGTCTTCTACTCCTCCTAGGTGAGTCTGCTTCTTTTTTTTCTAGAGCTTTCAGGTGGGCTGTTAAGTCTCCAATGTGTGCTTTCTCTGTTTTCTTTAAGTGGGCACTTAGTGCTATGAACTTTCCTCTCAGGACTGCTTTCATAGTGTCCCATAAGTTTGAGTATGTTGTTTCTTTATTTTCATTGAATTCAAGGAAGACTTTAATTTCTCTCTTTATTTCTTCCTTGATCCAGGTGTGGTTCAATAGTTGACTGTTCAGTTTCCATGAGTTTGTAGGCTTTCTGAGGGTAGCATTGTTGTTGAACTCTAACTTTAATCCATGGTGATCTGATAAGACACATGTGGTTACCAATATTTTTTTGTATCTGTGGAAGTTTGCTTTGTTACCGAGTATGTGGTCAATTTTCGAGAAGGTTCCATGAGCTGCAGAGAAGAAGGTATATTCTTTCCTATTTGGGTGGAATATTCTATAGATGTCTGTTAAGTCCAATTGATTCATTACCTCCTTTAATTCTCTAATTTCTCTGTTAGGTTTCTGTCTGATTGACCTGTCCATTGGTGAGAGAGGAGTGTTGAAGTCTCCTACTATTAGTGTGTGCGGTTTGATGGCTTCTTTGAGTTTTAGTAATGTTTCTTTTACATACGTGGGTGCTTTTAGATTAGGGGCATAGATATTTAGGATTGATACTTCATCCTGTTGAATTGTTCCAGTTATGAGTATAAAATGTCCCTCTCCATCTTTTCTGATTGATTTAAGTTTGAAGTCAACTTTGTTAGAGATTAGTATGGCCACACCTGCTTCTTTCTTAGGTTCATTTGCTTGATAAGCCTTTTCCCAGCCCTTTACTCTGAGTAGGTGCCTGTCTTTGTGTTTGATATGTGTTTCTTGTAGACAGTAGAATGTTGGATCCTGTTTTTGTATCCACTCTCTTAGTCTGTGCCTTTTTACAGGTGAGTTGAGTTCATTGACATTAATTGATATTAATGACCAGTGGTTGTTAACTCCGGTAACTTTTTTAGTAGTAGAGTTTGTGTGTTTCCCTTCTTTGAATTGCGCTGGTGAAGGGTCTCTAGATGTCTGTGTTATTGTGGTGATTGTTGGACTCCTTGGTTAGTGATTTTCCTTCTATTACTTTCTGTAGAGCTGGATTTGTGGCTACGTATTGTTTAAATTTGTTTTTATCCTGGAAAATTTTGTTTTCTCCATTTATAGTGAACGAAAGCTTGGCTGGGTATAGTAGTCTGGGCTTACATCCGTGGTCTCTTAGTTTTTGTAGTACATCTATCCAGGACCTTCTGGCTTTCATGGTTTCCATAGAGAAGTCCGGTGTAAGTCTGATAGGTTTGCCTTTATAAGTAACTTGGCCTTTTTCCTTTGCGGCTCTTAATATTCTTTCTTTATTCTGAATGCTTTGTGTTTTGATTATTATATGGTGAGGAGATTTTTTTTTTGATCCAGCCTATTTGGTGTTCTGTATGCTTCTTGGACCCTCATAGGTACCTCCTTCTTTAGGTTGGGAAAGTTTTCTTCTATAATTTTATTAAATATATTTTCTGGACCGTTGAGTTGCACTTCTTCTCCTTCTTCTACTCCAATTATTCTTAGGTTTGGTCTTTTTATTGTGTCCCATATTTCCTGAATGTTTTGCGATGAGAACTTGTTGGACTTGCTGTTTTCTTTGATCAGTGCGTTTATTTTCTCTATGTTATCTTCAGCATCTGAGATTCTTTCTTCTATCTCTTGTATTCTGCTGGTTATGCTTGTTCTGTAGTCTCTATTCGTTTACCTAATTTTTCCATGTCCAGCCGGCCCTCTGATTGTGTTTTCTTCTTTGCCTCCATTTCAGTTTTCAAGTCTTGAACTGTTTTCATTATCTGTTTGATTGTTTTTCCTTGGTTTTCTAGGGTGTCATTCACTGATTTATTCAATTCTTCTCATCCATTTCTATAAGGGTGTTCTTTACATGCTGTTTAAGGGCGTCAATCTCTTTCATAAAGTCAGATTTTTCTGCTTCTTCTTGGTTAAAGTGTTCCTGTCCTCCTGTTGTGAGGTCGCTGGGTTCTGGTGGTTTCAAGTTGTTCTTCAGATTGCTGGGTGAATTCTTGCATTGGCGCCTGCCCATCTCTTCCTCCGACTGCTCCTCTATGGATCTTCTTTTACAGGATCAGGTCTCCTTGCCCACTGTTGTACCTTCCCAGTGATGTCGCTCCCCAGTGATGGCTCTCCTAGTGCCCCAGAGATGATTCTCCTGGTGCCCGGATTGGTTCTCCATGCTGCTTGGGTAGCTCGTAAACAAAGGGCCTGACTTGCTTGCTGCAGGCAGGCCGTCCAGATGGAACTTCTCAGCACCTAAACCTGGCCTCCTGGTGGCCTAAGCCTTAGTGTAGGAGCTTAAAATTGTTCTTGAGCATTGGTCCTAGCTTACAGCAGGGCAGGGTTGGGGGGAGGGTGCTGGGGGGCTGAGTCGTGAGTAAGAAAGAAGGCCCTGCAGAAGGAGCAAGGGGAGGGGAGTTGTGCTCTCCCCTGGGACAGACTGCCCCTGGATCACACACACTCACCCGTCCAGAAGGAATTTCACAGGGCCGCAGCTCAGGGGACAGCAGGAAGAAAATGGCAGGCAGGGCGGCGTCCAGAAGAGCACACGGGAGCCAGGAGCACCCAAGCTGGAGGTGCTTGGCTCACTTACAACAGGGCAGGGTTGGGGGAGGGTGCTGGGGGACTGAGTCGTGAGTAAGAAAGAAGGCCCTGCAGAAGGAGCAGGGGGAAGGGGGATTGTGCTCTCCCCTGGGACAGACCGCCCCTGGATCACACACACTCACCCGTCCAGAAGGAATTTCACAGGGCCGCTGCTCAGGGGACAGCAGGAAGAAAATGGCAGGCAGGGCGGGGTCCAGGAGAGCACATGGGAGCCAGGAGCACCCAAGCAGGAGGTGCTTGGCTCTCTTACAACAGGGCAGGGTTGGGGGGAGGGTGCTGGGGTGCTGAGTCGTGAGTAAGAAAGAAGGCCCTGCAGAAGGAGCAGGGGGAAGGGGGGCTGTGCTCTCCCCTGGGACAGACTGCCCCTGGATCACACACACTCACCCGTCCAGCTCAATTATTCTTTTTGTAAATATGTCTGGTCTCCTTCCCCCTTGTTCCTCTTCAGCACCATCTTGGCTGGGAGTATTTTTCATGGGCTTTGTAATGTCACTGTCGTTTGAATTTCATGCCCTTTTCCAGCTGTTCGACTTTTGGCGTAGCTGTCACGCTCTTGGCGTCGCTGCCATGCTTTTGGCATAGATGCGATACTTTTGGTGTAACTGTGCCTTTTTTTTTTACTCTCACTGTTTTTGGTATTAACTTGGTTAATCTAGCCTTCTATATGCTCGATTCGCCCCCACCCCCCACATGCACACTGACCACACACACACACACACACACACTGTCTCACATGCTGCCTCTAGACCCAATAAATAAGAACATATTAATTCATAGTGTTTTTACAAGAGTTAACTTCAACTGCTGCTATCACTTTTTAAAATTGTATCCTAGTGCTTGTTGAGGACATAAGATCCCTTGCAACTGTAGTTTAAGATGATTGTTAGCCACATGTGGATGGCGGGATCCAAACATGTGTCCTCCAAAAGAGCAGTCAGTGCTCTTAACCACTGAGCCATCTCTCCTAGCCCCGCTTCCGATGTCAATTTTGACCTTCTGGTCATACAAGAATTCAGGTCTGAATATGACTTCAATCCCAAGAACACAGTAGGAGAGGGACTTTGGTGGGTACTCACAGGTATAGGAGCATCAAACTGATTGCCAGGAGCACCCAGGTTTCCAGTGAGAGAGCTGAAGTCAGGTCCATCATTGCTTGTCTGTCAGCAATGTGCCCCTCTGTGTTCTCCCTCCAGCTGTGTGTGTTATCCTTTGCAGGGCTTCCCTTCTGTCCTCTTGTGCTGAAGAGTTCCCAGTTTGTGGTATTTATACCCTGGAAGGATGGGTGGGGACAGGGTTCCAGCCAATAGATGGCTCACATCTGTATCAACTGTACTTTGATATTCTCTTAGCTTGGGCAGATTATAAAGTTTATGTAAAATCCATTTAAATGTCCCGTGAGTTAAGATTCTGGGAAGAATCAATCAATGATGTTGTAATTCAGGAAGACCAGAGGTTCTTTCATTTCATCAAAATTTAAAGAAAATTCGTTGACATGAAATGCCCTTCACCAAAGCTGGCTGGCTCCATTCAAATATACATGAAATAAAGCCAACATTTTTCCATCTGCACTAGTTAAAATCTGCAAGACACAGTGGAATTCACAAATACGGGAAAGAGATTTGCAGGTAAGAAATAAGACTGACAAGGGTGAGATAGAAATGAAAAAGAGTGGGGACAATAGCCAGAATGCATATATATATATACATATATATGTCTGTGTGCATGTATGTGTGTGTGTGTGTGTGTATAAAATTGTTAGGCAAGAAAATTTATTAATTAAAAATAAGTACAGAATGGTACAATAGTCCTCCGGGGTGGGGATGTAGCTCATTGAAAGAGTACTTGCCTAGTACTCACAAAGCCCTAGGCTGGATCATCAACACCACAGAACAGGGCCTGGTAGTGGTTCTAAAATGCGTACTCCAGAGGTATAGATAGCAAGATCAGAAGTTCAAAATGAAGTTGTCCACATAGCAAGTTTAAGTTAGCTAGCCTGGGCTACAGTATGACACCCTGAATTTAAAAAAATGTCCATGACTCTTCAATAAGGATATCAGTATATAAAGACTCCTGGTGTTTTAATATACAGTATTATATACAGTATACACATTTTCATACTTGTACACTTTAATATAGAGCATTGTATCTACTTGTTCTCTATATAATTTCATTCTATGGACAAAAACAACACAAATGTTCCTTGTGATGTAGCTCAGTGGTAGAGCAGATGAGCAGCATTCATGATGTCCTAGATTCAACCCTTTTATTAGAGGAAAAATCTCAAATCCACCAAGTTTAGGCTACATTGGTAATTTTTTGGTTGGGTGATATGCCTCAGCTGATAAAGGTGCTTGCTACCAAACCTGATGACTTGAGTTTGACCTCTGGGTCCCACATGGAAAGAGAGAACCAACTCTTTTTTATGGTTTCTAGTTTTATTATTATTTTTTTTTATTGAAAAAAATTCTGCCTCCTCCCCGCCTCCCATTTCCCTATCCCTCCTCTCACTCCTCTCCCCCTCCCCCAGCAAATTTCCCCCTCCCTCTCCAGTCCTAAGAGCAGACAGGGTTCCCTGCCCTGTGGGCAATCCAAGGTCCTCCCGCCCTCCATCCAGGTCCAGGAAGGTGAGCATCCAAACAGGCTAGGCTCCCACAAAGCCAGTTCATGCAGTAGGATCAAAACCTAGTGCAATTGTCCTTGGCTTTTCATCAGCTCTCTTTGTCCACCATGTTCAGATAGTCAGGTTTTATCCCATGCTTATTCAGTCCCAGTCCAGCTGGCCTTGGTGAGCTCCCAATAGATCAGCACCTCTGTCTCAGTGGGTGGGTGCACCCCTCATGGTCCTGACTTCCTTGCTCATGTTCTCCCTTCTTCTGCTCCTCATTTGGACCTTGGGAGCTCAGTCCAGTGCTCCAGTGTGGGTCTCTGTCTCTATCTCCATCCATCACCAGATGAAGGTTCTATGGTGATATGCAAGATATTCATCAGTATGGCTATAGATAGGGCCATTTCAAGCTCCCTCTCTTCAGCTGCCCAAGGAACTAACTGGGGACATCTCCCTGGACACCTGGGAGCCCCTCTAGAGTCAAGTCTCTTGCCAACCCTAAGATGGCTCCCTTAATTAGGATATATACTTCCCTGCTCCCATATCCACCCTTTCTTTATCCCAACCATCCCATTCCCCCAAGCTCCCTCCACCCTCCCCTTCTCACTTTTCTCTCCCCATTTCCTACACCCATCCCACCCCACGCGCAAGTTCCCAATTTTTGCCCTGCAATCTTGTGTACTTCCAATATCCAGGAGGATCACTATATGTTTTTCTTTGGGTTCAGCTTCTTATTTAGCTTCTCTAGGATTACAAATTACAGGCTCAATGTCATTTATTTATGGCTAGAAACCAATTATGAGTGAGTACATCCCATGTTCATCTTTTTGGGTCTGGGTTACCTCACTCAGGATAGTGTTTTCTATTTCCATCCATTTGCATGCAAAATTCAAGATGCCATTGTTTTTAACCGCTGAGTAGTACTCTAATATGTATATATTCCACACTTTCTTCATCCATTCTTCCATTGAAGGACATCTAGGTTGTTTCCAGGTTCTGGCTATTACAAATAATGCTGCTATGAACATAGTTGAACAAATGCTTTTGTAATATGATGGGGCATCTCTTGGGTATATTCCCAAGAATTGTATTGCTGGGTCCTGGGGTAGATTGATCCTAAATTTCCTGAGAAACCGCCACACTGATTTCCAAAGTGGTTGCACAAATTTGCATTCCCACCAGCAATGGATGAGTGTACCACTTACTCCACATCCTCTCCAGCAAAGGCTATCATTGGTGTTTTTGATTTTAGCCATTCTGACAGGTGTAAGATGGTATTTCAAATTTGTTTTGATTTGCATTTCCCTGATCGCTAAGGAGGTTGAGCATGACCTTAAGTGTCTTTTGGCCATTTGAACTTCTTCTGTTGAGAATTCTCTGTTCATTTCAGTGCCCCATTTTTTAATTGGATTAATTAGCATTTTAAAGTCTAGTTTCTTGAGTTATATATATATATATATATATATATATATATATATATATATATATATATATATATATATATTTTGGAGATCAGACCTTTGTATGTTGTGGGGTTGGTGAAGATCTTCTCCCAGTCAGCAGTTTGCCTTTTTGTCTTAGTGACAGTGTCCTTTGCTTTACAGAAGCTTCTCAGTTTCAGGAGGTCCCATTTATTCAGTGTTGCCCTTAATGTCTGTGGTGCTGGGGTTATACGTAGGAAGTGATCTCCTGTGCCCATATGTTGTAGAGTACTTCTCACTTTCTCTTCTATCAGGTTCAGTGTGTTCATATTGATATTGAGGTCTTTGATCCATTTGGACTTGAGTTTTGTGCATGGTGATAGATATGGATCTATTTTCATCCTTCTACAAGTTGACATCCAGTTATGCCAGAACCATTTGTTGAAGGTGCTCTCTTCCTTCCATTGTATACTTTTAGCTCCTTTATCGAAAATCAGGTGTTAATAGATTTGTGGGTAAAAATCCGGGTCTTCTATTCGATTCCACTGGTCGACTTCTCTGTTTTTATGCCAATACCACACTATTTTCATTACTGTAGCTCTGTAATAGAGTTTGAAGTCAGGGATGGTAATGCCTCCAGATGTTTCTTTATTGTATAAGATTGTTTTGGCTATCCTGGGTTTTTTGTTTTTCGATATAAAGTTGATTATTGTCCTCTCACAATCTGTGAAGAATTTTGATGGGACCTTGATGGGGATTGCATTGAATCTATAAATAGCCTTTGGTAGAATTGCCATTTTTACTATGTTGATCCTCCCAATCCAAGAGCAAGGGAGATCCTTCCATTTTCTGGTATCTTCTTCAATTTCTTTCTTCAAAGACTTAAAGTTCTTGTCAAATAGATCTTTCACTTCCTTGGTTAGAGTTTCCCCAAGATTTTTTATGCTATTTGTGGCTATTGTGAAAGGTGATGCTTCTCTGATTTCCCTCTCTGCTTCCATAACCTTTGTGTATAGGAGGGCGACTGATTTCTTGGAGTTGATCTTGTATCCGGCCACATTACTAAAGGTGTTTATCAGCTGTAGGAGTTCTTTGGTAGAGTTTTTGGGGTCGCTTATTTGCACTATCATATCATCTGCAAATAACGAAAATTTAACTTCTTCCTTTCCAATTCAAATCCCCTTGATCCCCTTATGTTGTCTTATTGCTATTGCTAGAACTTCAAGCACTATATTGAAAAGGTATGGAGAGAGTAGACAGCCTTGTTGTGTTCCTGATTTTAGTGGGATGGCTTTGAGTTTCTCTCCGTTTAATTTGATGTTAGCTGTTGGCTTGCTGTAAATAGCTTTTATGATATTTAGGTGTGACCCTTGTATCCCTAATCTCTCCAAGACCTTTATCATAAAGGGATGTTGAATTTTGTCAAATGCTTTTTCAGCATCTAATGAAATGATCATATGGTTTTTTTTCTTTCAGTTTTTTTATATGTTGGATCACATTGATAGATTTGCGTATGTTGAACCAGCCCTGCATCTCTGGGATGAAGCCTACTTGATCATAATGGATAATTTTTCTAATGTGTTCTTGGATTCGGTTTGCCAGTATTTTATTGAGAATTTTTGTGTCGATGTTCATGAGTGAGATTGGGCTGTAATTTTCTTTCTTGGTTGAGTCTTTGTGTTTTTGGCATCTGGGTAACTGTAGCTTCATAAAAGGAATTTGGCAATGACTCTTCTGTTTCTATATTGTGAAATTCATTAAGGAGTATAGGTATTAATTCTTCTTGGAAGTTCTGGTAGAATTCTGCATTGAAACCATCTGGACCTGGGCTTTTTTTGATAGTCAGGTTTTTGATAACAGCTTCTAATTCTTCGGGACTAACAGGTCTATTTAGATTGTTCACCTGGTCCTGGTTTAACTTTGGTATATGGTACCATTTCTTTTACATTTTCCAATTTTGTGGCATACAGGCTTTTGTAGTAAGAGCTAATGAATCTCTGAATTTCTTCTGTGTCTGTGGCTATGTCCCCCTTTTCATTTCTGATCTTATTAATTTGCTTATTCTCTCTCTGCCGTTTGATTAGTTTGGATAGGGGTTTATCAATCTTGTTGATTTTCTGCAAGAACCAGCTTTTTGTTTCTTTGATTCCTTGGTTTGTTTTCTGTGCTTCTATTTTGTTGATTTAAGCCCTCAGTTTGATTATTTCCAGTCTTCTATTCCTCCTAGGTGAGTCTGCTTCTTTTTTTTTTCTAGAGCTTTCAAGTGGGATTTTAATTCTCCAATGTGTGCTTTCTCTGTTTTCTTTCCTTTTTCTTTCTTTTAAACACAGGTTGGCCCATTAGTTCTAGCCTTTTATTGGTTAATTCCCACATCTTCCTTTAACCCGTATTTAGTAATCTGTGTAGCACCACGAGGTGGTGGCTTTCCAGGAAGGATCTTAACCTGCGTCCATCTTGGAGAGGAGAGCTATAGTGTCTGCCTCACTGCCTTCTTCCTCCCAACATTCTGTTCAGTCTACTCTGTCTATCTAAATTCTGCCCTATCAGGCCAAGCAGTTTTCTTTATTAATTAACCAATGAAAGCAACAGATAGATAGAAGACACTCCCACATCATTCTGGAACTCACTCTGTAGACCAGGCTGGCCTTGAACTCACAGAGATCTTCCTTTCTCTGCCTCCCAAATACTGGGATTAAAGGCCTGTGCCACTACTGCCCTGCTGAACTTTTATTTATTTATCTCTGTTTTTTTTTTTAATTTTGAGATTTTATTTATTTATTTATTTTTAATTTATTTTTGTTGAAAAAATTTCTACCCCTTCCCCGCCTCCCATTCCCCTCCTCTTCTTCCCCTCCCCCACTCTTCTCCCCCTTTCCCCACTCCTCTCCCCCTTACCCCACTACATTCCCCCTCCCTCTTAAGTCTGAATAACAGTCCGGATTCCCAGTGGGCACTTAGTGCTATGAACTTTCCTCTTAGCACTGCTTTCACAGTGTCCCATAGGTTTGAGTATGTTGAGTCTTTATTTTCATTGAATTCAAGAAAGACTTTAATTTCTTTCTTTATTTCTTCCTTGATCCAGGTGTGGTTCAGTAGTTGACTGTTCAGTTTCCATGAGTTTGTAGGCTTTCTGGGGGTAGCATTGTTGTTGAATTCTAACTTTAATCCATGGTGATCTGATAAGACACAGGTGGTTACTAATATTCTTTTGTAACTGTGGAAGTTTGCTTTGTCACTGAGTATGTGGTCAATTTTCAAGAAGGTTCCATGAGCTGCAGAGAAGAAGGTATATTCTTTCCTATTTGGGTGGAATGTTCTATAACCTCCATTAATTCTCTTATTTCTCTGTTAGGTTTCTGTCTGATTGACCTGTCCATTGGTGAGAGAGGAGTGTTGAAGTCTCCTACTATTAGTGTGTGTGGTTTGATGACTGCCTTGAGTTTTAGTAATGTTTCTTTTACATAAGTGGGTGCTTTTATATTAGGGGCATAGATATTCAGGATTGAGACTTCATCCTGATGAATTGTTCCTCTTATGAGTATAAAATGTCCCTCTCCATCTCTTCTGATTGATTTTACTTTGAAGTCAGTTTTGTTAGAAATTAGTATGGCCACACCTGCTTCTTTCTCAGGGCCATTTGCTTGAAAGACCTTTTCCCAACCCTTTACTCTGAGTAGATGCCTGTCTTTGTGGTTGAGATGTGTTTCTTGCAAACAGCAGAATGTTGGATCCTGTTTTCATATCCAATCTCTTAGCCTGTGCCTTTTTATAGGTGAATTGATACCATTAATATTAAGTGATATTAATGACCAGTGGTTATTTACTCCAGTTATTCTTATTGTTTTTGGTAATAGAGTTTGTGTGTCTCCCTTCTTTGAGTTGTGCTGGTGAAGGGTCGCTAGATGCCTGAGTTGTTGTAGGCAGTGTTGGCAATGTTAGATTCCTTGGGTTGCGATTTTCCTTCTATTACTTTCTGTAGGGCTGGATTTGTGGCTACGTATTGTTTAAATTTGCTCTTATCCTGGAATGTCTTGTTTTTTCCATTGATAGTGAACAATAGCTTGGCTGGGTATAGTAGTTTGGATTTGCATCCATGGTCTCTTAGCTTCTGCAGTACCTCTATCCAGGACCTTCTGGCTTTCATGGTTTCCATAGAGAAGTAGGTGTAAGTCTGATCGGTTTACCTTTATAAGTTACTTGGCCTTTTTCCTTTGCAGCTCTTAATATTCTTTCTTTAACCTGTATATTTTGTGTTTTGATTATTATATGGCGAGGGGATGTTTTTCTTTGATCCAGTCTGTTTGGTGTTCTGTATGCTTCTTGAATATTCAAAGGAATATCTTTCTTTATGTTGGGAAAGTTTTCTTCTATAATTTTGTTAAAGATATTTTCTGGGCCTTTGAGCTGTGACTCTTCTCCTTCTTCTATTCTTATTATTCTTAGGTTTGGTCTTTTTATTGTGTCCCATATTTCCTGAATGTTTTGTGATGAGAATTTGTTGGCTTTGCTGTTTTCTTTGATCAGTGCATTTATTTTCTCTATGGTGTCCTCAGAATCTGAGATTCTTTCTTCTATTTCTTGTATTCTATTGATTATGCTTGTTTCTGTAGGCTCTGCTCGTTGACCTAGATTTTCCATATCCAGCTGGTCCTCAGTTTGTGTTTTCTTCCTTGCTTCCATTTCAGTTTCAATTCTTGAACTGTTTCTATTACCTGTTTGATCGTTTTTTCTTGGTTTCCCAGGGTATCATGTATGTATTTACTTACTCATTTCTTCAAACTTTTTGTCATACTTCTCATCCATTTCTATAAGGGCGTTTTTCACATGTTGTTTAAGGGACTCTATTGCTTCCATAAAGTCAATTTTTTCCACTTCTTCTGTGTTAGGGTGTTCAAGTCCTTTGGTTGTAAGATCCTTGGGTTCTGGTGTTTTCATGTCGGTTTTCAGATTATTGGGTGAATTCTTGCCTTGGCGCCTGTCCATCTCCTATCGAAGCTATCTAATGGGTCTTTTAAAACCGGATCAGGTTTCCCTGCTGGCCAGGGGCTCCTCTTACAAAATGCCCTCGCTCTGTTTCCTGGCTCCTGCCGGGGGCCAAGATCCCTCTCGCCCCTCATAAGGGTCTTCAGGAACCGGACCCGGCTCCTCGTTTGCCAGGGACCTCGCCAACCAAAGGCCTACCTCTTTGCTTTAATTGTAGTGGGGCGATCTGCTCTCGGTGTTGCGCGCCAATCCCCGCTGTCTCTGCCGCCACGGCGGCCCACGAGGCGGTAGACACGCCGGTCCCCGCTGGTCCCTGAGCCAGTCTGCCGCCACCTGCGCTGGTCTGCTGCCACCGCCTGGGCCTGTGCTGGTCTCTAACAGATTTTCTTTATCAACAAAAACAGATAGGGAAGCTGAAGAGATAGCAAAGCAATTGAGAGCACTTGCAATACTTGCAGAGAACAAGTTGTGTATCTCAGAACCCACAGTGTTGACTCACAACCCTATGTAACACTAGCTCTAGAGATCCAAGCCTTCTTGTGACATTGGTTAGTACTAGAAAGAGACATGATGCAGGTGAAATGTTTATCCATGTTTTGATTTCTTTTGTTTTGTTTTGTTTTTGATACAGGGTTTCCTTTGTGTATCCCTGATGTCCTGGAAATTGGTCAGTAAAACAAGTTGACATTGAACTCAGAGATTCACTTGAATCTGCCTCCAGTATGCTGAGATTAGAAGTTGGGGGTGGGGTGAGAAGGGGCTAAGGGGAAATAGGGGGAGAAAAGTGAGTAGGGGAGGATTAGGGGAGCTTGGGGGAATGGGATGGTTAGGGTAAAGGAAAGGTGGATATGGGAGCAGGGAAGTATATATCCTAATTAAGGGAGCCATCTTAGGGTTGGCAAGAGACTTGACTCTAGAGGGGCTCCCAGGTGTCAAGGGAGATGTCTCCAGTTTGTTCCTTGGGCAGCTGAGGAGAGGGAACTTGAAATGACCCTATCCTATAGTCATACTGGTGAATATCTTGCATATCACCATAGAACCTTCATCTGGAAATGGATGGAGATAGAGATAGAGACCCACATTGGAGCACCAGACTGAGCTTTCAAGGTCCAAATGAGGAGCAGAAGGAGGGAGAACATGAGCAAGGAAGTCAGGGCCACGAGGGGTGCACCCAGCCACCGACACAGTGGGGCTGATCTATTGGGAGCTCACCAAGGCCAGCTGGACTGGGACTGAAAAAGCATGGGATAAAACCGGACTCTCTGAACATAGCGGACAATGAGGGCTGATGAGAAGCCAAGGACAATGAATGGCACTGGGTTTTGATCCTACTGCATGAACTGGCTTTGTGGGAGCCTAGCCTGTTTGGATGCTCACCTTCCTGGACCTGGATGGAGGGGGGAGGTCCTTGGACTTCCCACAGGGCAGGGAACCATGACTGCTCTTCAGACTGACAGGGAAGGGGAAAAGAGTGGGGGGAGGGGAGAGGAATGGTTAGGAGGGGAGAGGAGTGGGAGGAGGGGGAAATGAGAGGCGGGGAGGAGGCGGAAATTTTTTCAATAAAATAAATATAGATAGATAGATAGATAGATAGATAGATAGATAGATAGATAGATAGATAGATAGATAAAATGCATTGGTGCAGTCCCCAGCAGCCAGGAAGCAGGTCAGAGACCTCCCTGCCACCTAGGCCACAAACACCTCCATCCACTGAATTTTGCTCTGCTGGGACTCACTCCACTGACCAATTCCACCCACTTCATCATCCTCCCCAGGCCAGATGTTCCCCACAACTCAAGCAGAAACC
This sequence comes from Neodon shergylaensis, assembly GCA_025134845.1. Taxonomy (NCBI): domain Eukaryota; kingdom Metazoa; phylum Chordata; class Mammalia; order Rodentia; family Cricetidae; genus Neodon; species Neodon shergylaensis. The sequence continues at coordinate 403,805 of JABTXL010006448.1, forward strand.
ATAATTCCATAAGGTCAGTTTGGAACAAAGCACCCAAATTCCCATGAACCTCATCTCAGCACTCTACTGGACCTGAAGACCAGTTATATACTAATACTCTTGGATGTATAGGCTAGAAAACAATAAATAAAGCAGTAAATAAAGGAACTGAACACCTATGCTACAAATACAAACAAAAGTCATAATATCCGGACCTATAAACATTCCAAATCCAGACTCTTGAAAGTCAGCATAAGAACATTCAATAACAGGGGCAATATGGTACCACCAGAGCCCAGTGATACTGAGAGAGCAAGACATGATCATTCCAACATGGCTGAAGCCCAAGAAAATGATCCTGACAATAACTTTATGAACACATTAGAGGCCCTTAACTATGAAACGAAAAATTCTCTAAAATAATTAAAGGAAGAGACAAACAAAAATGGAGAAATCAATAAATTCCTTAAAGAATGACCTTCCATACTGAGTTATATGTGAATAAAACAAATATAATTCATTTAGAGTCAGTGCAGAGTACTGGAACTTTATTAAATCTCCTTGAAATTGAGTTCAAATTAACTGGAGACGGGGAACATGTAATAAAGACCTTATCATGATGTGTGACTGGTGGGCATCACTAGGACTTAAGAGAAGTTTCAAGGTGTCAGGGGCTCCCAATCACTGGCCGTGCTTTAGAACTGCTAAAGAGCCTTAAACATTCACAATGTCTGGTCATATCAGATATGTTGAAATGATTTTCCCAGAGTGTGGCTGTTAAACATACAGGTTAGTCTCCTTCACAACCAAAGTTGAAAGTCACTGACGTGACACAGGATATGTGTGTCACTAAGGATGGCTTTTGAGGATTTCAAAGCCCACACTAGGTCCAATGCTGCTAGTCTCTCTGCTTGTGGATCAAGATGTAGTTCTCAGCTCCTTTTTCCAGCACTACAGCTGCCATGCCTGCTGCCATGTTCCCCACCATGATGATAATGGACCAAGCTTCTGAAATTGTATGCAAGTCCCCTGTTAAATCCTTTCTTTTATCAGAGCTGTCATGGTTATGGTGTCTCCTCATAAGAAGGCAATGGTTACTAAGGCTATGGAGATGCTATGTAAATCACTGCCTGATAATTATGTTCTTACACACATGCATGAAGTATGCAGTGCTTTCCTGTTCCATTGTCTTTCTTCATGGGAGCTGAGGAGGATATAAGCGGCCTACAGTTGCAATGTAGCTGTCCTGTAAATGTGTGCAGGGGTTTATTTAGATGAATAGATGGACAGAGCATTTGTCTTGGAAGCAAACAAGGCTCTGGGACAGCAGACAAGCTCCAGTCAACCACAGTTTGATACCCTTCCACAATGACAATTTTCTTTCCTTTCTTGTACTAAGACCAAACAGCTATGTTGTATGCTTCCTCATCCCCTCAAGACTGAAGAAACTGAGGAAAATGATTAAGAAAGTATTGAACTGCTCAAGGTCCCCTTTCAAATTACCCTTAGAAGCTAAAATAACAAGGGACGATTCTTCTTGGACTCCTTGTCCACCATCAAACTGAATGGGCAAACCTGGTTTCCAGGCACTTTGATAATTGAATCATTCTATAAGGTTGAAATTGTGATGCATGCTCAGGATTACCTTATGCTTCAATGAAAGCAAAATTAACTTTATATTGCCTTCAAAATTCATATTCCATATACTTAAGATATTATCTAAAGTTTTAACTTGGCCTTTTGACTTTAAGTTTAAGTCACTTGAAGAACACAAAACAACTTAACTTTTTCCCTGGCTCTGTACACACAACAGATGCCCAACTAATACTTGCCTACTAAGAAGATAGAAAAGTGATTTTACTATCCAGCCTCAATGAATATTTAGGGATAAGGAACTCAGGATATAGAATACTGATATATAGTCTGTTTATGTGTATAAAGCATCATAGTCCTTAATGTATCTGTTCTATTTGCTTCTATAATTGCTGGTGTGTCACCCATTGCTTCTTATTGCGATTGTTGAACTATTGCAGATTCCACTGAAGTTGAGCAGTCAACCAATTCTCCAACCAAAATAACCCATCATTTTAAAGTTTGTGTCAAGAAGCAAACCCATAATTGGCACATGAATTTCCCTCATGTTATATTATTCACAGAATACCAGAAAATTTAATATACTGTACAATGAAACCCAGTTGAAATGGACTTAATGCATAGTCTTTGATGATTGAGTATTCAGTAATTCATTGATAATGCTCAAGGCCTATATAGAGTATCATCCATAGTGTGATTCAAAGAAAATAATAAAGTCAATAATCGATATAGAGATTTGTTTTCTGATTATCTTGGGACCATCTATACTGATTCCAATTTTAGTTAGTTCTCTTCCACTCTGAACTCTAACTGTAGTAACTGTTTCTCTATAGTTCTATCAGTAATTTTAATGAAAATAGAAGCTATCATGTTGACTATTAGTAAAAGTATATCAAATTGTTTCTTTGTAAAATTTTGTGATATTCAAAATATAAATATCTCTTTCAAAAATATGGAATATCATTATATACATTAGTGAGAAAAACACTGAATCAAAAAAAATAAGTTGCCAATCCTTTCTAATTACCACAGTAACCCACTGTGTGAGCCAATTTGAGATCTGCGCTTGACTCTCAATGTTTGGTGATGCTGATCCAGTTTGAACTGACACATTCCTCAAGATATTTATTCATAGTCCAATTATGTAGTCTTTGAAGGATTTTGAATATAACCCAAGTGAAATGTTAATATTCTTTTATTAGATTCCATCTATTTTATCGTCTTCATCTCCTGTCACATCTCTGAAAGGCTTGTTGCTATTGTGTGTTGTAGGGAGGCTGCTAGTTTGTTCCTGGCTGCTCAGTCCTGAAATAATTACACAGAAACTATATTATTTAAATCAGTACTTGGCCCATTAGCTCTATTTTCTTACTGGTAACTCTTACATCTTAATTTAACCCATTTCGATTAATCTGTGTACTGCCATGTGGCAGTGGCTTACCAGCAAAGTTTCAGCCTTTCTGTCACTGGCAGTGGCTCCATGGCTTCTCCCTGATTCTGCCTTCTTCCTCCCAGAATTCAGTTTAGTTTTTTTCCACATAACTCAACAATCAATTCCAGAGATTCTAGAAACACCTGGGATGGATAAGGACCTCCAGGCATGCCTGTGGCTGATAGGTGTTTGTTTGAGTTGGCTATGGTGAAAGCCTACCCACTATAGGTAGTGCCATATGGTGTAGAGGACAAGATAAGTAGAGAAAGGGAGCTGAGCACCATGGACTCATTACCATCTGCTTCTTGATTGTGGAGCACATGACCAGTCTTCTAGTTCCTGTTCCTGCCTTCCCCTCCAAGACCAACTTTTAAGTAAAACTGTGCTTTTCTTGGGGGTATTTATCATAGTAACACCAAGACAGAACCCATCTTCAACTCTTCCATGTCCTACAACAGTGAAAATATATTAATTGCTAGGTGGTCAAAGGATTGGGCAACAAAAGCTAATGTGTTCCAGTCTTATCCGGTATCATATGCCTCACCGGATTTTTTTAACTTAGTGTCCAAAGTATCATTCTCTTCCTGGGTCTTTTAGTCTAAAACCATTCTGTGGGGCTCATGAATGAGGCCACTGCTGATTCCAAATGAGACCCAGTACTTTAGTGAAGAGGTCTACATGGAAGACCTGTCCTTACACAAGAAGCTTGTGCTTTGGTGAGTAGAGAGCCCACTGGTGACTTCAGTGCCAGAGTATCTGATGTTTCTTCTAGCTTCTGCAGGCAACTGTTCACATAGGCACAGGCCAACACAGGAATACACACACACACACACATGCGGGCGTGCACGTGTGCGTGGGTGCAAATTTAAATAAAATAGTGTTTTGAAAGGATGAGCATTTGTTTACTGGGGGAGGAATTTAACTGAAAATGTATTTTTACTCACATAATATATCCTTCTTATATCTCTTTTCCCACTATTCCTTCCAGTCCCATAGACACACAACACTTCCTATCCAGATCCACTCATTTTCCATCTCTCGTTAGGAAACAAACAGGCTTCTAAGGAATGATAAAATATAATACAAAATTAAAACAAAATAAGCAAGAAAAAAGAGCCTAAGAGAAGGCATAGGAGTCAGACTCTATCATTTACACACTCAGGTATCACATCAAAACACAAAACATAGGACTATAATACATATAGAGAGGTCCTTGTGCAGAACAGTGCATGACCTGTGCATGTTACCTCAGTCTCTGGGAGTTCATACATGCTTCAATAAAGGGCCTTATTTTCCGGGCATCCTTCCTACCTTCGGGTTCTTATAGTTTTTCTGCCTCCCCTTTCACAAGGTTCTCTGAATCCATAAGGGAAGGATTTGATGGAGACCTCCAATATAGAGATCAGTGTTCCAAGATTTGCATATGTCTGACTGTGGGTCTCTGTATTTGTTCCCATTTGCAGCAGGATGAAGCTTTTCTAGATGATGACTAAGCAAGACACTGATCTGTTTGCCTGGCCAAAACAAAGTAATTTTGTATGTGAATTGATTATTAAAGTATGAGATGAAGTGTCTGGGAATATGATTAATAAGAGGGAGAAGAAAGGAGGATATGGCAGGAATTATGATCAAAGGATATTATATGCTTGCAAGAAAATATTACTAGGTGCTATGTAAAATAAACACATGACAGTAAAAAATGAATTGACCTAGCCAGGTATGGTGGTACTTGTCTTGAATCCCAAGGCTTAGGAGGCAGAAACAGGCACATCTCTGTGAGTTCAAGGCCATTCAAGTCTACTAAGTAAGCTCTGAGACAACGTAGGCTATTACACAAGAAAATACTGTCTCAAAACAACAACAAAAAATGGATTGCCCAAATTACTAAGAATATCAAAAATAATGGAAGCCCAGCTTCTTAGTCTTCGAAAAATGACACCAATTCAAAAAAAAGTAATCTTTGTAGTAAGTCAGGGTGGAATAGGGTGTTTTGTGGTAGATTCCTATTTCTCAAAATAATTATAGATTAAAATGAAAGGAGAGGGATGGGAAGATGGTACCATGTCTCTGAAAGAGTTAAGAAACAGTGATATTCTAACCACCATGAGCAGAATCCTCCACCATGGAGTCAAGAATCAGGCCATCCCTGGGGCTTACTGCATATGTAGACTTGACCTAGAAATGAACTTCAAGACACTGAGAGACCCCCCCCCATTTCAAAAGATAAAGTTGAAGTCCAACAAGATGACTCAGTGAGTAAAGGTGCCAGCTGTCAAGAATTACAACCTGGATTCAATCCCCAGGACCCACATGGTTGAAGGAGAGAACCAACTCCTTCAAGTTGTCTTATGACTTCTACACAGGCACCGTGATGCATATGCATGTGTGCCAACACACTAAAATGCAATTTAAAATGCTAATAATAAAGTGAAAAGCAATTGAGGAAGACACCATCACATCATCCTCTAGCCTACACAAATGTGCACACACATGTGAACACATAAATATATACACAAACATACAACATACACACAAATAATGGCAGAATGAATGGATATATTCCCAAGCAATAGGAAAAGTCAACAAGGGTTACTCTCACCTGTATTAATAAGAATAGGTCTCAGCCAGACCCAAACTCCAGGTACTATGAAGGCAAAACCATTTAGTTTTTGGTGTCTTCTGGACTGGAAAAGACATTTACACTCATGATGCCACAAAAGTTCTGGGTACCTGCACAAAACCCACACAAGATCAGCCAGACCATTTTCCAGAATGTACGCGGAGGGGCTCATCAGGCCCTCATAGCTGAGGAGCTAATGAGAGTTCATTGTTACTAGAGAAGGAACAGTCAACTTTTCCCAGGGGTGTAGCCCCAGATAGTCGCTTCTGCTCCATTGGATGACCCCACACTATGAACACATGGGCAACACTAATTAGACTCAGTCATTTATAAACGAAAATAAAAGATGACATTGCAAGGACGATTTGGGAGGTTATTCAAGGGAATATGATCCAGGAAGTAGGGGATGTTTATGAACAATTTACATTGGGTATATATAGTAAAGTCTTGAATAAAACTTTTACTTATATTTATAAAAAGTATTTTATTTCTGATCCTTCTTGGTTTAGATTTCTTTCTTACCTCTTAATATATATATGAAAACTTCATGTTTCTTGAAGTATTCATAGTACTTGAAGGTGCTATACACAATACTTGGATGATAAAAGTAATTAACAGTCTCATCCAGCTGTGAAGCCTGTAAGCTACAATAATGATCTGTCTGATAGATATGCCCACTGGTGAAATGGTGGCACAAATGTTATGAGTATAACCAATCACTTTTTAAATTTGATTACAGGCCCTTTCAATGACATGGAATGCATACCCAACACTGAGACCAATGAGACCAAGAACCTGAAACTAGATAAACCATGAGTACTAGGAAAATACCTACTACTACTACTACTAATTTCTTAAGTGAGTATAGTAATAAAAAATCCTACTGATATACTTCTATTTCCATAAAATAGAGCATCACTCAACCTTCAACAGAAAAGCTTCTTCTTGTAGTAGACACTTATTAACAAAAAATCTACAACTTATCAAAATTAAGAGACAAAGAGACTTTGGAATGCAAAGCTCTAACCAGGATGTTTCTGTCATACTTTCCTCCTCAATGCTCAGGGATCCATGTGGAATAGAAGACAGAAAGATTGTAAGAGCCAGATGTAGTTGATGACGTCAGAGAAACAACATTTTTCAGACACAGCATGACAGATGCACATATGAACTCACAGACACTAGTACATAATTCATACAAAGTGCACAAGCACAAACCACACAAAATGCTAGCATACAGGAGCTCAGCATTCAGCCACTAGCCAAGAAAATATTGTCAACTTATAAGCCCTAAGAGAGGGAAAGTCAGTTTTTTTCACTGGGGTGAAATTGGGTATGTCAACTGCACTCCAGGGCAAGCCTTACATCCAGGAATAGCTATCTAACATGAACTGGACACCATAGTTTGGTTTGAAAAAATTGGAGAGAATATAAACTGGGGTGGGAAGGAAGATAGAGGAGGATCTGCTAGGAGTTGAGGAAATTAATTATTATAATCAAAATATAAAGTTCTCATCAAACATAAAAAGGGATTTTAAATATGAGGAGGATGCCAAGATATCTTTGGGAAGTGAAAACAGAAGAACTCTGGGAGAGGACTGAGGGCAGGTGCTTATATTAGTGGGAACATGAGTGATCCAGTTGCGGGGACACAGAGGAAGAGAGTACCAATAGATACTATTGGAAAGTGGGGGCATTTCAGAGTCTGGTAAAAGTCTGACGCAATGTAATCTCCCAGAAATCTACAAGGATGACTCTAGTCAAGACCCCTAGCAATAGCAGATATATAGCCTGAACTTGTCGTTGCTAATGACCACCCTGGTTCCTAGCCCAATTGTCATCAGAGAGGCTTCATCATATACAACTGATTTAAACATTACAGACTAGCAAAAAACATTAGGTGGCATTCAGAGAATCCTTCAGAAGAGGGGGAAAAGGATTGTAGGAGCCAGAGGAGTCAAGGGCACCATAATAAAAACTCTCAGAATCAACTAACTTGACCTCATAGGAGCACACAGAGACTGAACTGAGAACCAGGTAGCAAGCATGGGGATTGCCCTAGGAACTCTGCATGTATGTTAGAGCTGTGTAGTTTGGTCCTCTTGTGGAACTCTTAACATCAGGAGCAAGGGCTGTCTTGATTCTTCTACTGACTTTTGGAACTCTACTCCTCATTCAGCCCAGTCCTAATACATGAGAGGTGCTTAGTTTACTACAACTTGATAACCTTTGTTTTATTCACAATTCTCATGAGAGACCTGACCTTTCCAAAACAGAAATGGAGGAGGAGTAGATGGGGGAATGGGGACAGAGCAGAGTGGTAGGGGAAAGGAATGTGAGGAGAGGAGGGAGAAGAAACTGGCTAGGATGCAGATAAATAAGCAAATAATTTCATTTTTTTAAAATTTTTTATATTTTCAGTGTAACGTTTTTTGTAGTATATTGCAACTAAAACATCTGGTATTAGTTTTATAATAAGAGATGTCACAATGCTTCACATTTTCATAAAAATGTATTATTGATCAAATTGCAGAAGCAAGGTTACTCTCAAAAGGGTTCAAAACAACAGATGGAGCCAACCAGATGTGGATTGAGGTGGTACCATGATGACCAGAGAAAATTAATTTCTCATCTGTCATTGACTTAGTCATTTTCTTTACAACGAGTATTGACACTGAGAGAGCTCAGTGGATGTATGAAAGCTCATAATGATCCCTCAAGGCCACTCAACTAAACCCTATCTTCTCCTGGGTTTTATTCATGAAGTCAACTAAAGTTTCCAATGCTCTTAGGTTTCAGCTTCTTGAAGAACACAACAGAATCACTTGATGGAAAATCATGCTTCCATTATGATGCATCCCGTGGCACAACCTTTAGAACAATGGGTCCTTCTGATCGAAGCAGTGGTGTTCGGCTTAATTTCAGAGGAATCTGCAATAATGTAAAAAAAATAATAAGAAGAAAATCAATGAGTAAACTAACAGCAATCCCAAAAGAAAAGCTTAAAAAAAATCAGGATGAAAATTCTTTGAAGAAACATAAAAGCTGTGTTTAACATCAAATATTGTGACTTTCTTATTCTTTCCAAGATGTGTCAACTAGATGGTGAGAGCATACATCCAAACAGTACATTGGGTAAAATGTTGATTGAGAATCTACTGTATACGGGACCTGAGATGAAGTCATGTTGGTTCATGTTATTTCTGTCCTGTGTTGATTTAGAGTAAAACAGACAAGTTTAATATTTTGAACCTAATTCCTAGTTATTATGTCATATTATATTTCTAAGCCCTGAAATGCTATTTTTGATTTGTTGATGCTTGCAAGCTAACTCTGAGAAGAGACACTTCAAGTCTGTGGAAAGTCCTCAGCTCCTAGATCATATGTCAGTTGAACCCATCTAGACAAGGCTTTAGGAGGACAGATATTTGCTTGCTTTTCTAGAGTCTACCTTTGTCTCACAAGAATGGGTTTAATGAAGGATTCTGAGTTCTCCAGGGTTTTCCATGCTGTTTTAGTCTCTTGCTATTCAGAGTTGGTAGGGAAATGCCTCCAACAGAGTTATCTTCTTATCACAGGAGAAGAAAGCGGAGCAAAGTTGTCCTGGATATAGAGAATTGTCAAATTTAAGATGACTGGACCTTCCCACTGCATCTTCCTGTGTTAGGTTTGTCATGGACTCTTGATGGAGGTGGGTCTTGTATCTTATCTGTTGCTTTCATTGGTTAATTAATAAAGAAACTGCCTAGGCCCATTTCATAGGCCAACCCTTAGGTGGGTGGAGTAAACAGAACAGGATTGGGGGAGAAAGAAGCTGAGTCAGAGAGTCGCCATGATGCTCCCACTCCAGCCAGACGCGGGTTAAGATCCTCCCTGGTAAGCGCACCTCATGGTGCTGCATAGATTATTAGAAATGGGTTAAGAGGCTAAAACTAATGGGCCAGGCAGTCTTTAAATGAATACAGTTTCTGTGTAATTATTTCGGGCATAAGCTAGAGCCATGTGGGCGGCTGGGTGCCGGGGACACAGCCCAGCCGCCCCTGTTACTACAGACTCTCAAAACTAGTACCATGTTTTGTCTGTCTAAATCCCTGTACATGCTTATGATTTAAATGCTTTAGTGAGAAAGTTGTAAAATAAGTGAAGTTGTATGACACATCTGCCATAAGCCACAAATCACAAAATAACATTCCCATTCCTCTAATCATCCATGAATAAAATTAATTGAGAAAGAGAAGACAAATCCTAATACACAAGTCCTGTAAATTTTAGCTATCCTATTGCATGAACAGAAACATTTTTTTTCAGAAAATACAAACTCTTTTTCCAAATGATCTATCATATTCCTTTAAAATATTATGTAGTGTACATGTGTCTTGCATAGAGGCACTCAAAACAGATGTTTATAAAAAATACACATGCTAAGCAAAGTAGTGGTGGCACAGGCTTTTAATCCCAGCACTCCGGAGGCAGAGGCAGGTGAATCTCTGTGAGTTCAAAGCCAGCCGGGTCTACAAGAGTTAGTTCGAGGAAAGGCTCCAAAGCTACAGAGAAACCCTGTCTTGAAGAAAACCCAATATATATATATACTAATGGTATCTTTTAAAGATTTAATTGGCTTAAAGTTTTCTTGAAAGAATTTTATAATTGTTAACCAAACTTTAAACCATTTACTGGAGATTTTCAATGCACAAACACTCCTCGAAGAACCAGTTGCAGTGTCTGGAAGATATAAGATAAGGTGATAAAAAAAGAAAATTATGTTCTTCAATACAGAGAGAACAAACAGAACCAAACTGGTGGCTTTAATCATGACGCATTAGCATAAGTTATGAAAAATGCCTGGAGGAGCCAAAAGTAGAGCATAAAATAAATGAGGAAAGAAACTCACGAAGAAGAATATTTATTTAGGAATGAAAAAGAATAAAAGTGGGAAAGATACATGATCTATGGAAATTTGACAACTACCTGTTTTCTGGAGCAAGAACTCCAGAGAAGTGAAGCAGAACTGTCAAGATGCTCATTTAAGTTGGAGTTCATCATAACCAGCAACTTTGGAAAGATTCATTTATTTTATTTTATGTATAAGAATGTTTTGTCTGCACATCCGCATGTATATCACATGTGTGCAGTCTCAACAGAAGTGAAAGAAGCACTCCCAAGCCCTTGTAACTGTAATTGAAAATAGTTGTGAGGCACTATGTAGGGGCTAAGAACTGAACCCAGGTCCTATTCAAGAGCACCAAGTGTTCATAACTGCTGAGCCATCTCTTGAGCCCTAGCAATTGTGATTTAAAATAATGATTCTCAACTTGGTCTCACATACTGAGTTAGCAATGAGCTTTTAAAGCCAAACTATGGGTGAATTATTTCAGGATTTCACAAAGAGCCAGGCATCATGAGTTTTTTGTTTTGTTTTGTTTTTGTTTTTGTTTTTGTTTTGAGACCAGGTATCCTGTAACACATGCTGGCTTCAAATTCAATAAGTGACCAGGAAACGGTTGAACTTCTTATATTCTTGCCTCCACCTCATGCGTGCAAGGATTACAGGACTTTGTGGATGCTAGGGAAGAACTTTGCCAACTGAGAAACATCTCAGACCCCATAAATGAGTTGTAAAGCTCCTTGGTGATTCTAATGAAGCCAGGCATTGACAAGACTGCCAGAGGAGGGCTTCTTTGAGCTCTTGAAGAAGAGAGTACTACCCAACAAACATGAAGCCTCTGGCTAGCACATGATATACCCTAACTTCAATTAACTTGACTGGAACTTCAAACAGAATGCATGTAATCTTTTCATACTGACCTTCTAACTCATCAGAATGCTACAGTTGTACTCTATATTGACATAGAACCAAAGATCTCTGGGTGCAAATAACGGATTAGGCCATAAAAAAAATAGTAAAATTCAAAAAAGCACATTTATTTTTCTACACAGAAGCTTCAGTTAAAAAGATCTCTCCCATAAAACATTACTTTTTGAGATAGTTTTCTCCCTCACCTGTGTTTCTTTACAAGGCTGGAAGGAGAAGTTTTGCAGGACCTTTGTAAGAGCAAGTTTCATGTTCATGAGAGCAAACCTCATACCAATGCAGTTCCTGGGTCCATTCCCAAAGGGCATGTATACATAAGGATTGATCCTGCCCTTGTTCTCTTTGCTGAACCTGGAGACACAGAGTAATGACAAGTTAGCAAATGACAGAAACATAAGAGCTACATACAAGAATTTCGCTTTAGACACCTGACCAGTAACATACAGTTGAGAATTGTACACAAAACGTCCTTTCTAACCCCCTTGTCCTATAGACTTTCCATACGGTCAATTAAACAAATGCTGTCCGAGAGAAAATGCATCCTATGTGCCCACTAGTGTAATAGTGTTGTTATGGGTTATAGGCAATTAACCACTGCCTGATTGGATTGGAGTTCCAATTTATAGGGGGATATTAATGCCAGATACTATAAACTTGTTCAAACTCTGCTGGGTAGGGTGGTCATAGGCTTTATGGGAGAATGTACTACTGTTGTTTTGCTAAGTGGACATGGTATCAAACTGTCTCCTGAATATTCATGTTTATACACAAAAATGAGTGCTCCTATTAGTCTTGGTCAGAGAAGATTCTGATTGCAGTGGAGACAGTTAACACAGAGACTCATTACTGGTCAAGATGCTGAGAATGAGTGATGGTGGAGTGCTCAGTGCTTAGGCTCATGGAACATCTCAGAAGATAGGGCAGAATGACATAAGAGCCAGGGAATGAAAGGGCGTGCTGTGAAACACTATCTTCTGGACCTGACACAGCCATTGTACTCATGAACTCCCAGCATCTGTGGTTGCCTACACAAAGCTAGACCATGTTGATACAGTCCATCAAGAATGGTGGAGGGAGTTCAAAAATTTCACCTCAGTAAGCAATTTTGTTTTTTTTTGTTTTGTTTTGTTTTTGTTTTTTGTTTTTTAAAGATTTCATTTATTTATTATGTACACAACATTCTGCCTCCATGTATGCCCGCATGCCAGAAGAGGGCGCCAGATCTCATTGCAGATGGTTGTGAGCCACCACGTGGTAGCTGGGAATTGAACTCAGGACCTCTGGAAGAGCAGCCAGTGCTCTTAACCGCTGAGCCATCTCAGTAAGCAATTTTGGAGATGAATAGTTGTTGGGGAGTGCAGCCTGCCCGCCGCAGGATTCGAATCGAACGTCCATGTGGGAGCCGGCGGCGGGCCGGGAGGCGAGCGGGCCAATCAGCGGCGGTGGCTCGCGGCCCCCCGAATGTTGGGCCCGGCGGCCCCGCCCCGCGCTGTTGTTTGCGGCGTCGGCGCGGCCGCGCGAGCCGGACCACAACATTCGCCAGGCCGCGGCGGCGGCGGCGGAGCTGCGAGCGCGAGCCCGGGGCGGCCGCCCAGCACCAAGTCGGTGAACCCAGACGAGCTGCGGCACCAGGTCATGATCAACCAGTTCGTGCTGGCCGCGGGCTGCGCGGCCGACCAGGCGCAGCAGCTGCTGCAGGCGGCGCACTGGCAGTTCGAGACCGCCCTGAGCACGTTCTTCCAAGAGAGCAACATTCCCAACAGCCACCACCACCTAACTTCCCTGATGCACTAGCCATGTTCTCCAAGCTTCGAGCCTCTGAGAGCCTGCAGAAGAGCAACAGCCCCATGACAGCGGTGGCCTACTCGCCCCCTGCAAACTTCAGCCCCTTCTGGGCAGCATCCCCACCCAACCACCAGACGCCCTAGATCCCACCCTCTTCCCCCAACTCCTTCCATCATCTGCACTGCCCACAGCCCACGTGGCCCCCTGGAGCAGCACAGGGGCCCACTCAGCCGAAAGCCATGACAGCCATGGACGGCCAGAGATGAGACTGGATGGCACTGGACTGGAGCAGGGGCAGTCCAGGGTTGTGGGGACACAGAGCAGGGCTGGGGAGGGAGGGACATGAGGGCAGGGTTTCTTGAAGATCACACTGGAAGATTTTATAAGAGAATTTTTGTGGGTGATGGTACAGTAAACGTCCTGAGCCACTTGGGTTCTTCAGGAGTTTCTCTTTGGGAAAGTTTTTTCCTGTTTTTAATATATAACTATAATATATAAGAATATAAATGTATATGAGAGGGGCCTGCGCGTGAGGGAATCTCTCCTTGTCGACACCTTCCTCTGCCTAATTTGGGGTAACAAGGTTGCTCATATTCAGATGGAGTGAGTTTACAGCTGGGTGGATATGCTGCCTTTAAAGTCATGTCGGCCATTAGGAGCCCCCCCAAACGGAGGTCCCAAAAGGGTCCTGTTGGAATCATCGACTTTCCTACCCCATCATTGGCAGATGGCGTTTTCATCTCAGCTGGTGGTGGCCTCAGTGGCCCTGAAACTCATCACCCTTTCCTAAGCTGAGTGTGTTGAGCTCCTAGGAGTTGGCTGACCTCTGAGTGGACACTTGGCTGTCCCATCCCTTACTGTCCTGGCTGTCCCACAGGTCTCCAGCCTCTGGCTAGCCGCAGAGGAGGACAACTCAAGAGAGCCCTTTGGATTGAGTTCCTAGATTAAAAATCACATCTCACCAGGGTGCAATTTTAATTTAAAAACTTAAAGACTTTTGTAACTTCAAAAAAAAATAGTTGTTGGGGCATGGGGATTTTCTCTTCAATGGTGTAGCCTTGGTGATTTGTCCATACTCCAATGAATAACTCCTAGACCTACACTTATGTAAGCAACCCTAATTAACTCATGAGTCACAAGAAATAAAGAACTCATGAAAACAGGAGGAAGCCCATATGGGGACAAGCAAGGATTCAGAAAGTGTGGGAGGGAGAAAAGACAGAGTAATGTCCGGCGACAATGTCCAAAATACATTATATATGCATGTAGTTGTCCATGAACGAAAAAGGAGAGAAAACAAAATACATCTTTAAATGTGAAAGTTCATTCAGCATAATGCTGGGTTCCATGCCTGAAAAGCACATGTCAGTCAGACTGATGGAAAATGGGTTCCTGTCTCACAATTCAGTCAGTTATTTGCTACTTGGGGAATGAGGGGGGAAAAAAACCACTCAGTATTTAAATTGTCACATTTTCCTGTCTCTCTTCCTCTATCCTCTTTTGCTTCCCTTTCTCTGCAAAATGCAAATGGGTGCAAAATCACATTTAGAGCATCATCCCATAACAGACACCATAGCATATGTAGGCCATCATAGCTCACAGTGGGTTCCCATTTCTGGGATCCTGGTACCTTTCAGGGCGGAATTCTGCAGGCTCTGTCCAGTACTGTGGGTCATGGTGAAGAGCATAAACTGGTATAATCACTACAGACCCTTTGGGAACATGTACACCATCGATTTCCACATCCTGTTTACAGACTCTGTCAAGTCTCAGAACAAATGGGTATAGTCTGAGGGTTTCATTCAGCACCATGTCGAGGTACCCCATCTCCATCACTGTATCATAGTTGGGAGGTGCCTGGGAAGAAAGAAAAAGGTTCGTGCTGAGATTTTACACTAACACTCAATAGGTCAGCAATGTACCTTTGTGTTCTCAGTAGCTCCAAAGCTGAGCTCAGCATTTAAAAAGACCTAGGCACTTACAATCCATTTTAAAGGGATTTTTAATAGTTTTATTTTATGTGTGGAGGTGTTTTGTGTACATATATGTATATGAACCCTATGAGTGTAGTGCCCACAGATGTTAAAAGAGGATATCAGATCCCTTGTGACTGGCATTACAGGCAGATGAGAGCTGCCACCTGGGTGCTGGGAATCAAACCTGAATGGATGCTCTAAAAGAGTAGTCATTGAGGCATCTATCCAGTGTCTTACAAAGTGGGTAGAATAACTATCACTTCGGAATGGGAATACATCTCAATTACTGAAGTGTCTGCTGTGCAAGGCTGAGGACCTGAGTTTAGATATACACCATTCTTAAAGCCAGACACAGTGGCACACATCTTTAATCCCAGTGGAGGGGCAGAGAAAGTGTGTTGGCTAGATAGCATAGCCAAATTGAAAAGGTCCAGGTTCAGTGAGAAACTGTGACAAAAAGCATGGTGGAGAATGATGAAAAATAATGACCATTGTAGGAATATGACCTACATACACATGAACACACACATATAAAGACACTCAAATGCATTCTCTCTCTCTCTCTCTCTCTCTCTCTCTCTCTCTCTCTCTCCCTCTCTCTCTTGCACACACACACACATACACACACAGACACTATTACACATGATGAGAAGTTGTCTCTTTTTCCTTCTACTCCAAGCATCATCCATTCACCTTATTGGGCAGAGCCATATCGATCTCTTCTTGCAGTTTCTTCTGGATATCAGGGTGAGTGGCCAGTGAATGCAGGGCAAAGGCAAGGGTGTTGCTGGTGGTTTCATAGCCAGCAAAAATAAAGAAAATTGACTGGGCTGCGATCTCCATATCAGTCAGGGCTGAAAGTAAGATAATATTTCAGGAAAGTCAGGTCAGGGTGGACCAACAGAAAAGAGGTAAGGAGAGAGTCAATTGAGGCTCCCATTTCCCTATAGATATATATGTAGAGTCCTTCAGTCACCCTGGGACTGTTATCAATCTGACATCCATGTGACACAATCAGAGAAGGGGAAGATTGTTTCAGCCATGGTGTTCCATAGTTTATGTTCTGTTCCTCATCATCATTAGGTAACTTCAGGACACATAATTTATCCTATATTTAAGATTTATTTTTATTTTTTATTTACATGTATTTGTGTGTATGTAGGGGTGCTATATGTGGAGAGATACCCATGGAGGCCAGAAGAGGGCATCTGATCCTCTGGAGATGGATTTTAGAAGCTTGTGAGCTTTCAGGCATAAGTACTGGGAACTGAACTACACCTCTCTGTTAGAGCTTAAGTTTTGTATGTGTGTGTGCACATACATGTGTACAAGTTCCCACGAAGAGCAGAAGATGAATTGGAGCACACAGAGCTTGAGATACAGACAGTTGTAATCCTTTTGCCATGAGTGCCATGATTCTGTTCTTGATAAATGCTTTCGACCAATTAATTTAAGTACTTACTACTAAATTAAAATTGGAATATAAGCCACAATTAGGGGTATTTTTAAAATTAACATCTTTGTAGTTATCAAAAATGAAAAAGTGTAACAAGAGAGACTGAGGGAGGAGGGTTTGCTTTTGCCCAGGCCCCCGGATAGATTACACCTGAAATAACCAAACAGAAACTGTATTAATTAATTTACTGCCTCTTATTAACTAACTCTCACATCTTGATTTAACCCATTTCTATTAATCTGTATTTCATCACAAGGTCATGGCCTACTGGGAAAGATTCAGCATGGCTCCATGGCATCCCTCTCTCTGACTCTGCTTTCTTTCTCCCAGAATTCAGTTCTGTCTTCCCTGCCTACCTAAGTTCTGCCCTATCAAAAGGCCAAGGAACTTTCTTTAATCAACCAATGAAAGCAACACATAGAGAGAAGGACCTCCTATACCACATAAGGGCTGAGGAGTAGGTGGAGAGTTAGCCCAGCATGTATGAAGCCATGTGCTCCATCTCCAGCACTGTATATAGGCATGGTAGCATAAAAGTTAAGAGGTCATTCTCAAGCACACCATGACTGTGATGTCAGCCTGGGCTACCTAAGACCCGGTCTCAAAAGGAGAAGGAGCTATAGAAGAATTTGGAGTTAACTGAACACATGAATGGGTTTCAACTGGACAGTCTAGAGAAAATTTAAACATGAAACACATGATAACTTTAGAAAGCAAACTTGGGATTCTAGAAGATCATATTGCTATATATAAGCGATTGTGTGCACTAGAAATAAGAAGATATGTAAGAAAGGAAGATTCCCTTTATATTAGCCTTTGATGCACACATGTAGAATTAAACCTGGAATTGGGATACCACCATTTTGCAACCATGACAAAAATAATGGTTTTAATTAAAACGTAAACCTAGAAGAGAGGCTAGAGAGATGGATCAATGGGTAAGAGCTCTTGTTGCACAAGCATGAGAACCTGAATTTGAATCCTCAGTCCCCATGTAAAAAGTCAAGTGTGGTAACACATGCCTCCTGTTACTTCAAATCCATGGATCACTGGGACCTGCTGACTGCCAGACTAGCTTCAGGTTTAATAATAGACCCTGTCCTGAAGAAATAAGGCAGAGAGTGATTGAGCAAGACACTTGATGCCTTCTTCTGATACCTATTCACACACCTAGAGGTATGTGAATGCACACACATACATATGCCATCTGAAAAGGTAAAATTCTATAATTGCTTTTAAGTCTGTAAAATAATGAAGAGAAGCAATGTGCTTGTACAAAGAAGCTTTCCCCAGATGCCACTTATCCAACACACAAAGAAAAGTAAATCTTCACTATAGATTAGTATAGAGTACTTGTACACCAGGGACTCCCAGAAAGCATCGGCACTATTTCGGTACATGTCTCCTTACTGGATGTAGACACAGTTATCTAGGCAGAGTTCCTAGTCAGTTCCTACTCTGTCTTTGAGGGAAAGACAAAAACATCACCTGTGAAGACCTAAGTAATATATAGAGACCAATGAGGACTCCCATCATGGCTACCCTTCATGTTTGGAATGAACTTGTGCCCACGTGCTTCTAGAAAATTCCATAGAAATAATAGCCATGTCCTTCTTTCAATAACCTGACAGAGGTATTCTTCTGCTAAAAAACCTTTCATATCATTTTTTTTGAGTGACCTGCTCAATCCCTGAGAGCTTCCTTGTCCATAGACCAAGTAGTCCTTGGTTACCTTTATGAGACTCTTTGTCTTCGGAATTATTTTGAGTGTTCATCATCAGCTGAAGAAAATCCACCCAGTGCTGGAAGCAAAAGTAAAGTTGCAAAAATAAAAGGTCAATAGTAAATTCAGTTGTCAGAGTTGGATCAGGAGTGCAGAAGCTTAACTTCCTTCCTGCTAATGTAGCTCACTTAAATTTACAAATGCGGCTGGGGTTGCTTGAGTGATCACAGAACAAAAGCACCAGTGGCTAAACAAGGAAGCAATCCAACTGACCTATCAACCATGCTTACAATAAATTACAAAGGATACAATTTTAAACAATAACTTTGATTCTCTGAAATCAAAGTTTTTGAAGAAGATGAAAATAGGATTCCCCTTTTAATTATTTTTCTCTATTACTAGAGAATTTCATCGAAGTATACAATAAAATATGGCCATATGTACCCCACCATTTCCTCCATTCAATTCCTATTATACCCTTATAACATTTCCCCATGCAAACATCATGAACTTTTCTTTTTATAACTCAATGTGTCTAACTGGTGTTGTCAATATATGATTGACTGTATGAGAAACCTATGCAGGCCACGCCCACCCTCTGAAGTCATCAAAAGCCAATAGTTTCTCAATTAGAGGTCGGACTTTGAAAGTTCCTCTCTCATCTAAGGTGGAGATTTGGCGATGTTGATCTTACATGGGTCTCGTGTTTTGCCTTATTTTTAATTTCAATCCTTATGTAGGGCTCTCTTGTTTTCATTTCTATTGCTAAGGGGTAATTTCTGGATTATTCTCAATCAGTTTTCAAAACTCCATCTCTTCATCCTCCAGAAATATAAATGCTCTTTCTATCTTTCTAAATCTGGTCTTCTCAGTCTAACTTTTGTGACAGAAGAAGGGAAACACATAACTCACATGTTCACAGTCCAACCCATTAACAATTGCTGCACCTCTCATTAAACAACCACTTTTTTACCTTCTGTTTAGAATCCAGGCGATTTTCTATCATTTTGCTCACAAATTTTTTGAAAAATGCTATTGAATCTTTTGGAAACATGGAGACATTTAACATCTCATATATTGGGATGAGGAATGGAAAGAGAACTGAAAAGAAAGATAAAGAATAAGTTTTACTGGAAATGCAAGTTTCATTTAGAGAAATCATGAAGCAATCCAAAGAATAACTAACCAGTATCTCAAGCAAACCATTCTCTCTGTCATCTTTCTCACACTAGGGTCACCACCATAATGCTTTCTCTGTACTCGGGAGTAGCCATAGGAATAAATCTGACTCTTGGTTTAAACTCTGCTCCTGAAGTTTGTGTGGATCCAAAATACAGACAGGGGCCAGTGACTTGATTCAACAGCTAAAGAGTCCTGCAGAAAAGCCAAACAGCCTTAATTTGATCCCTGCATCCCATACTGTGGAAGGAGAAAACCAACCAACTACTGTAATTGACCTCCAATCTGTACATCACACAAATACCAAGACAGTCACATGCACACACACACACACACACACACACACACACACACGGGAGAAGGGAAGGAGAGAGAGAGGGGGAGAGAGACAGAGACAGAGAGAGAATGTGGGATATTTGTATACACTGTGTGAAGATGTCATTATGGTTGGTTTAATAAAGAACTAAATGTCCAGTAGTTAGGCAGAAGTCTAGGCAAGGCTTCTTGAGAAAAAGAGGAACTCTAAAAAGAAGTAAGGAAGAGAGATGCCAGGGAAACACTGAAGAAGTCAGATGTGGAGTACAAAGGAGAGGTAACCAAGCCACAAGACAGAACATAGATTATAAAAACAGGTTAATTTAAGTTGTAAAAGATAGTTGGGAAAAATCTAAGCTACCACTAAGTTTTCATAATTAATACTGTAAAAATGTCATTATTTGTGAGGTGGCGAGTCAAAGAAAAGTTTAACTACACACATGCAAACACACACACACAAATAAATAAATAAATAAATAAATAAATAAATAAATAAATAAATAAAT